>JBDJHY010147843.1:0-12969 GCA_039654485.1 Withania somnifera | reverse complement strand
TTATAGATCATATTGAAGGAAAGTTGACTTTGGTCAATGAGTACTTAGTTTTAGGCTATAAAATAGGGAATTTAAGATATTTCTCAACCGAGTCACCACGGATCCAAACTGTTGGTCCTAGAAAGTCATAAAAGACTTGGGGAAACTATGAAACACTCTAGATTACAAAACATCACCTATTTATCTTAAATGACTATGAGGGTCATTACAACGTCCACATCTAAAAGGACTTTTGTCTCCGAAAGTCAAGCAAAAGAATGAGATAAATGGAAAAATAACATACTTGATGCCTCAAACACTGTAGATACTGCTTCTGCATCTCACTCTCAATTTTCGACGTAGCTTCCTCGATCAAATGGTGACTCCACTGCACCTTAACCATTGGGATCTCCCTGGACCTCAATTTTCTCACTTTCTTAGCAAAAATATTCACCGGCTCCTCAACAAATGATCGATTCTAATCTAACTGTATCGAATCCTTGCGGATAACATATGACTCATCAGGCATATACCGCCGCAACATAGAAACATGGAATATCGGATGCACAACTGACAACATAGGAGGTAGTGCCAACCTATAGGAAACATCATCAACCCTCTCTAAAATCTCATATGGTCCTATATACCTAGGACTAAGCTTTCCATGTCGACCAAAACTCATCACACCGTGCATAGGCGATATTCGTAGAAACACCTTATCTCTAACTCCAAACTCTAAGGTACGAAGCCTACGATCAACATAACTCTTTTGCCTACTTTAGGCTGCCCTCAGCCTATCCTGAATTAATAAAACCTGATCAAGTGAATCACACAGCAAGTATGTAGAATGGACTCTGGACTCAAAACAATCAAACTAACCAATAGGTGATCTACACTGCTTACCATACAACGCCTCAAATGGTGTCATCTCATTGCTGGAGTGCTAGTTATTATTATAAGAAAACTTTGCCAAAGGTAGGTGCTGATCCCAAGAACCACCAAAATCTGTCACACAAGCTCTTACCATATCTTCCAACACCTAAATAGTACGCACAGATTGACCATCAGTTTGCGAATGAAAAGTTGTGCTCAAATGTACCTTGGTACCCAATCTTGCTGAATTGCCCGCCAAAACTGCAAAGTAAACTGGGTGCCTCTCTCAGAAATGATAGATACAGGAACACCATGCAATCAAACCACCTCACGAATGTAGATTTGAGCTAGACGCTCAACATTATTGGAGGAATGGATAGGAATAAAGTGCGTTGACTTTGTTAGCTAGTCTACAATGACCCAAACCATATCAAAACCTCTACTAGTATGTGGCAACCCAGAAACAAAATTCACAATCACCCGCTCCTATTTCCAAGCTAGAATAGGGAGTCTTTGCATCAAACCACCTGATCTCCTATGCTCATGCTTAATCTATTGACAGTTTAAACACTTAGAAACATACTAAGCAATATCCCTCTTCATTCCACTCCACCAATACAACTGATGCAGGTCACGTACATCTTGGCTGTACCAAGATTAATAGAATAACTGGAACTATGAGCCTCTCGCTAGATCAACTACCTCAAATTACCAACCTGAGATACACATATGAGACCATCATACTGAGGAGTCCTAACTAAATCAGTAGAAGCCCTGCTAGCCTCTCCGACTAATGCCTAATCATGGAGAGCAACTAAACTCTTATCCTCGAGTTGTCGCTATTGAATCTGATGTAATAATAAAGATCTGGCCTTAACATAAGATAATACACATCTGGGGTTTGAAAGATCAAGCCTAACCAAATGGTTAGCCAATGAATGGAGCTTTATAGCCAATGGTCTCTCGGAAACTAACAAGGCTATTAGGCTACCCATACTGAAAACCTTCTAACTCAAGGCATCTGCCACTACATTTGGCTTGCCCAGATGATATAGGATGAAATGTCGTAGTCTTTTAGTAGTTCGATCCACCTTCACTGCCTGGAATTCAACGTCCCTTTGACTGATACTATACTGAAGACTGTGATGGACAGTAAAGATCTCACACTAAACCCCATTTAGATAATGCCACCAAATCTTAAGCGCAAACACCATTACCGCTAACTCTAAGTCGTAGTAGGGTAGTTACACTCATGGAACTTTTTCTTCCTTGAAGTATATGCAATAACTTGGCCCTACTACATCAGGACACAACCTAAACTAATACTAGAAGCATCACAATACACGGAGAATCCCTGACCCTCCACTAGTAAGGTTAAAACTGGGGGATCATCGCATTTTTGTACCATAGGTTGATGATTTGGAGTATTTGATCTTGCATTAGGCTTACAACTCTAAGTATTCTATTCATCCCGGTGCAGCTATGATGTACCGTAATTTGCGACATTTGTATTGGTCAAGTGGGATGAAGAGGGAAAGTATGTGTCTAAGTGTTTGAACTATCAACAGGTTAAGTATGAGCATCAGCGATCAAGTGGCTTGATACAGAGACTCCTCATTCCGGCTTGGAAGTGGGACGGGTGACTATGGATTTTTTTTGGGTTGCCTTGGACTAATCTGGGTTATGATACTGTCTAGATCATTATTGACAGACTAAATAAGTCACCATAATTTATTCCACTCACTCTTCTTTTAATGCTAAGCGTCTGGGTCAAATTATATTCGTGAGGTGGTTCAATTCTATGGTGTTCCTGTATCCATCATTTTTTATAAAGGAACCTAGTTTACTTCACAGTTTTAGAGGTCTGTTCAGCGGGACTTGTGTACCAAGGTTCAATTGAGTACTTTATTTTATCCGTAGACTGACGGCCAGTTCGAGCAGACTATTTAGGTGTTGGAGGATATGTTGAGGGTTTGTGTGATAGACTCTGGTGGTGCTTGGGATTAGCACCTAGCACTTCTAGAGTTTTTCTATAATAATAACTATCACTCCAGCATTGAGATGGAACCATTTGACGCATTGTATGGTAGGTGGTATGGTCGCCCATTGGGTGGTGATGGTTTTGAGGCTAGAGTCCAGTGTTTAGATTTGTTTCCTGACTCTCTTGATCAAGTTTGATTTATTCAAGATAAATTGCGAGCAACATAGAGTAGGAAAAAGAGTTATGCTGATTGTAGGCTTCGTACCTTAGATTTTGGGGTTGGTGATAGAGTCTTCCTGAGGGTTTCTCCTATGCACAGTGTGATAAGGTTCCGTAAGCAAGGCAAGCTTAGTCCCAGGTATATTAGACCGTTTAAAATTTTAGAGGGAGTTGGTGATATTGCCTACTGCTTTGCTTTACGTTTTATGCTTTCAGCCATTCATCGGGTATTTTATGTTTTGATGTTGCAGCGGTATATTTTGGATGAGTCTCAGGTCCTTCATGAGGATTTGGTACAACTGGATGAGGATTTGTCTTCTGTTGAAGAGCTTGTGAAAATTTTGCCTAAGGATATTGGAAAGATAAGATATAGAGAGATTTATGTGGTTAGGGTGCAGTGGAGGCACCATCTAGTCAAAAAAGATACTTGGGAGATTGAGAGATACAAAAGCAGTCACAGCTATTTGAGACATCATGTACTTTATCTTCCTATTTATTTCCTTCTTTTACTTGACTTTTGGGGACAAAAGTCCTTTTAGTAGTGGATGTTGTAATGACCCTCATGATCATTTATGATAAGTATGTGACATTTTCATTCTAGGGCATTTCAGTAGATGTGCTAAGTCATTTATGACTCACTGGGACTGATAGTTCAACTCCCTGGAAGTTCAGTTGAGAAATATCTCAAATTTCCTATTTTGGAGCCTAAAACTAAGTACTCTTTGAATAAAGTCAACTTTCCTTCAAGAAGCGGTCAGAATAAAATTTTGATAGTTTTGTTAGCTCCGAAATGTTAAACAAAGTCGAGATTGACCTTAAGTTCATATTTTAGAATTCTTGTTTGCAAATTGTGCACATTTATGGATTTCAGTTAAGTTTAAAGCCTAATTTAGAGCTTGGGTTTATTTTGATATTCAGAGTGTGGATTGGAATTTGAATGCTTCCATCAGCTTCGGAATTTTGAATTTAAGTTGCCCATACTCGATTTGAGTTGGTTTGTGAAAAGTTGAAAATTTACTTATTTTGACTAAGTCTTGAATGGGGGTTATTTTTGCTCAAACGACCTACGATGTCAATTTTTTCAATTTTATTGATTCTAAAAATGTGTTTTTCGCATAAGATACATATTTGGTTTGCTATAATTGGACTCTGTTTCAATTTCGAACCCTGGGTTGAAATTTCTAATAGTTTTACTAGTTTGCTAGTGCATGTACAAACTGATTTATTGGTCAAAAGGCTGATTTATCAGTGCCTGATAAATCGGACACTTTACCAATAAATTGATAGGTGCTAATAAATAGACTAACGTACCAAAAAGTCAGCAGGTGCCGATAAATCAATTAGTGTACAAATAAATCGAACAATCTACCAATAAATTAGTAGGTACTAATAAATTGGTTCCCACCCAGATTTTCCAATTATAGAAATGTGCCGATTTATCGGCACAAAGGGATGATAAGTTGGTACCGAGGCTTATTTCTTTAGCTTCCAACCTATTTTTGGTTCATTGCTTCATCAACCTTCCTTTCGTTTTCTCTCAATATTTGGTGAGATTTGCTATGGAAACTTTCCCAAACTCTGTAGAAAATCTTGTTGAAGATCTCATACACCTTCCCCATCCTCAGCAAGTAATTTCATCCATTTAATTCCATGAAAAGTGAAGTTTTACTCCATTGATGTTGTAGTCATGATTTCTTGATTTCTTCAATTATATCCAAAGTTGTGTAGTAATTCCTTACTCTTTAGGGCTGTTTTACTTCATACTAACATCTCTTTTTCCAATTTCAGTTCCTATGAGTGGGCCCTGCAGGCCCGATTTTGGTAGTCTATAACTTAGTATAATTTATATCGTTAGACTCGTATTGATATATGGAATACTATTTCACAAGTTTTGTAGGAATTGTTAGTTTGTTTGATATCAATCATACTAGCATTTGTAAATTATAGTACTTTATCGTCGGACGACAGGTAGGCTCCATGGGCTATCTCTGGGTTTCTAGCTTTAAATGTTGTACTAAATAACATCCATGGGTTGGGTATTTAGGTTGTTATAGTAACCATATACTTTTCTTCATCCGTTCCCTCATTTGATACCCATTTCAGAACCAGATTTATATGGTGTCTGTGACTTAGGATTTTTTCTAGTGATATCTGTGTGGGGCATATGTAGTTGTTGTTTCATATATGTATATACTTATTGATATGTTGTGCATGCATTACATGAGAATTTAGGCCATTGGATATGTTGAGAGTGCATTGGGGCCGGGCCAGTATCACCAAGTGCATTAAGTCGTGGAGGCTAGACACTGATTTTAGTAATAGTGATAATAATGATGTAAACTAATTTGTTATATTCTAATAATAATAATATAAGTAATGACCTTTTAACAGTTCTAGACACAGTGGTGTGTCGAGCACCCGATACTACTATTTCTACTTATTTTAGCCTTGGCTTTACATCCTGACACTAGAAACTATCATTTGACTAATTATGTTAGGATTTGAGACTAACTCTATTCGGCAGTGAGTACAACTATTGGCACTTGAGTACATCATTGCATGACAGTGAGTAAAACTTTTCGATACTATCACACATAAAATGGTTTGATGATTTATGACATTTAACGTGGGATGCCATACTTACTTATATTATAACATTGAGTCATGGGATACCATACTTGTTTATATTAAGATATTGAGGCGCGGGACACTATACTTGTTGATATTATGATATTGAGGCATGGGATGCCATATATGGTTTAGAGGTGTGGGACTCCATAACCTGCCGATAATACGCTTTAAGGCGTGGGATCCCAAGACTTGTTGATACTATGACTTATGAGACTATTGAGATATATGAGGCACTGGCCTCATATTGGATAAAATTGAGGCTTATGGTATGGGATGTGAGGATATAATGATGATAGAGATTGTATTAAGTCATGGTGTGTATTTACTTTTCTGCACTTATTTTCTTTAGTGTACCCCTGGTCTTTTGGGATGTCTATGGGTGAGCATGATTCTTTGTTTAATTCATTTATCATATTGTTGATTTATTGTTTTGTTACCATAAGGTTACTTTTAATACCTTCTTGTTATGATGGATAATTGTGCTTTAGATCATTAATTATTCAACCTTGCCTTACTTAAGGTTTTCGGTATACCATCCATATTTGCTCCTTATATTTTACATGGTTCTTGATTATGGCTGTTATTATTTACGTATACTGTTGCAAGAGTTTTACATAAATGTTCCTTCATTGCCTTAAATCCTGTTATGTGATTAGTTAGCGATACATTCTACTTGTACTTGATTCTTATCTAAGTAGCTAGCTTCCATGATGTATTATTTGCTTCCGTGACCCTACTTTATTATATTCCATTATTTACTACTTTTTATTATTGCTATGTTTCTAGTGGGCCCCAGAAGCCTACTTGGTATGGGTTGCTTCGGTAGCTTGTACTCATAATAGACTTGCCCATGTGTAGATCCGAGTACAGATGCACGACCTTGATTCACAGATCATTGTTCGTGCAGATTCTATTATTTTTCAGAAACTCAGAGTGGACTTGGCGTTCAACTTTTCTTGCTTCCCTTGAGTATTGATACTGATCTTTATGTATTTTCGGAGATATATTTGTATTATACATTTGATTCCATGTTCTGTACTTAGAGGTTTTGTATTACAGTGTAACCAGGTTTTGGGTATTGTTGATTCTTTTTACTTCCGCTTCATTTTGTATATTGTCTATTATACTTGCACTTTGTATTTTTGATATAGTAGTCCTCTACTTTGGCTTCAGACTGCAGGGGTTTGTTCTCCAACTGGTGGTATAGTAGGTGCCATCATGATCCAAAAAATCGAGTCATGGCAGATGACCTATGTCTTATGGAACTTGTGAGCTAAGATTGACTAATGATGTATGCAGATATATCTGAAAAAAATGTCATGAATGATGTTAAATTTCTTTTAAAGGTAAGTTGAGCTATGTTATGATGTTGATCAACTTATAGTTGACACCCTAAACCTTGAGGGAGAATTGATTACAGATATTGAGGAAAGTGATGCTCAATACCGAATGGTTCTGGCAATTAATTTTGAGTTGGTGTCAATGGAGAATGAGGTCAAAATTAATTTTGAAGAGTTAATGGAGATTTTAAAATCTTCTAATCCAAAACTCTTTCAAGATGCTAAAATAAATGGAATGATAGTAAAGGTGCAGCAAAAAGTACAACATATCATTCTTGAAGACTCTAGTTCATTTAGGGGTGAGGTATTCAAGAAAGAACCAACTTTAAAATTAACATGCCTTATAGTGCTTGGTGGATGATGAAGAATTTGAGCCTTTTTAGAATATAGGTGATGTAGAACAAAGTGTGTTTATTTTGACATTTGTAATGTCAATAAGATCAAATAATATCCCTCATTTAAGGATCAAGAAGGATAAGATACGATATTTATTTCTTGGTCCTTGATTTTTATACCACCACCCAATTAGCTTAATAGAAAAATTGAAAAACAATTAGGGATAAAATTCTTAAGTTCGAGGTGGAGAAAAAAGTCGATGATATCTTACCATGGCATCAAATAAGGCGGTTATTGGGAGACAACCCAATTTTATTGATTCCTTTTATTTTTTTTATTTTTTATTACTTTAATTTTTTATAGTTCCTTTTATTTTCTTTAAAGGTTTTTGAGCTTGGAAGCAACGACTTCGAAAGATTGCTAAAGCAAACTACTTATTTGGAACCAAATGTGTGGTTCCCCATGTAGAACTAAAAATAGGAGAAGTCTGATATACCATGAGTTGCTAATGCTTCGTCCTTTTGTGTACTAGGGGGTTTCTTTAATCCTGTTATTAATTTTTTTTTGTGTACATTGAAGGCACAATTTTAAGTGTAGGATGAAGAAATTTCTTGGGTGTTTTTCATGCTAATTTAATAATCACTCTTGGTTTTCTTTGTGCATCGGTTTTTTTTCGGGATTTATTTTTATTTTTTTAAATCGGGTAATTTTTTATTTTTTAAGCAATTTTAATATTTTTGGAATAGGTTTTTGTTATAGGTAGAGACTTTTCTCAATGATGGATGGATGAAAACCATCTTAAGGTAATTATAGTCATTAGATTTTTTATTTTTTTCTTTAGAGTTCTTATTAATTTTTTGGAGAGAAAAGAATAGATCATTTTTACTAGTTTGTTAGAAATAATTTACGCTTGAGCTTTAATAGTAATTTTTTGAGCGCAAGAGCATAAAGACAATAACAAATGTTTTAAAAACTAGGTTCATGGAAGTGACTCTATATATGACTTTTCTTATTTTATAATTCGCTATGACCTTATCAGTCTTAGAAGTATAATTGATCCATCTTGATTGATACTTGTTCTATGAAAGGTGAGAATGTTTTTGTGTATTTTATGTTTTGCATGTTATTCTAGAACTTTACCAACAATTTATTGAATCGAAATAAATATTATTTCTCTTTTAGAAGATGGTAATAAGCTTTCGTTGATATGTTTTGTAAATTTTAGCCTTTTCAGATATTATTATCACTAGTTAGCCCCTTTGAGACTGTAGCCTTTTGATTGTTAGTCGTATTTTTTCCTTGATCTTTTCTTTTGAATCCCTAATTTTTGCATCCTTCTTTCTTAAACACAGCATCATAAATTAGATAAAATTGTTTAATCTGAAGAAAAGAGATGGTAAATTATAAAAGGTGACCAATTAAAGTTACTTGTGCGAAAAGTGCCACTTTGAAAGAATATGAAATGAAAAGAAGAAAAAAGGAAAAAAAATATGTAAAGATGCTTGAAAAGGAAAAAAAAAATGATTAAAGCATTTTTTATGAGAAAATACTAGAAAAAATCATTGTTTAAGAGGGGACAATAAAAATAAAGAGAAGAAAATAATGGGTGTAAGAAAAGAAAAGTGTGTAGTGCTTATGGGAGTGTAAGTCACTATTATATAGTTTTTCTATCAGTACCCTAGCCAACAAAACAACCTATTAAAAAGTCCTATTTGGTTCTATTCTATCTTGCTTAATTAGTGGAGATGTACATAATTGGACAAGCCTATGGTTCTTTGTGCATTCATGTAAATACTTCTGTGAGTACGAGAGTTGTGCTTTGATGCTATGTCCGTAATGTATATTCAATCTTTTAAATGGAGTGTGTGGGCTATTTTTTCTTGTAGTTTTAGGCGATATAACCTGCTACTAATTTGGTATTGTCTGTACCTGTGAGGCATAGATAAAATATGTCCTACCTGACACGTGAGACTTAACTGCATATATCAAGTTATTCCGTCACCTCAACATTAGTTGGAAAGACAGGGAAATCCTTTACCTCAACACTCAGTTGTCAAGATCGAGCGACATAAAAATTTTTAATACTCACATAACCAAATCGAATCCCAAGATACAACAATAATAAAATTATAAAAAATAAAGGGAAAATATGACATAACAAAAGCGAATAAGTCAACAAGCCCCCACAATGTCGAACTATCAATTATATTATTAAATCATGGAATTGAGGCCCACACACGGGTATAATCATCAAAAAGTATCAATCAAGTGCATAAAATCTCATATGGGTATCACAATCCCAATACAACAACTCATCTTCGTAGAAAATAAGTAAATCAAGCCATTAGCATTATTTTATTCCTTTAGTTTAACTTTCTTGCTTGATTCTAGTTGTTGGGTGAATACTCTTCATTTTACTCACACATACACCCCCAAAAATACCTCAATATCCTAATTGCAAGTAAATAACACATAACAAAGAACTAACAACACTTTGTAATAAACTCAAGACTCCACTTGCCTTAGATGAAGAAATAATCTAAAGCCGATGTCTTTACCTTGAACTAAACTTCCAATTCCATTAAATTTATTAAAATATTAACTAAGCATAAAAAATATGAACTTTGATACCAATATTGATATTTTTGAAATCAGGTCCAAAATACCCCCAAAATATGAAAATCGAGGGTCAAGGGTACATCTAAATGTTTTATTCAAAATCATCAAAGCATGTTTTCCGTTATTTTAGAAACTCACTTGTTAAGTCTTATAAAAAATCGAGTTGAAATTCATCCTCAAAAGCTTAAAATAAGAGTTCATGGCAAAACCTCCAGTTCTGGATTTGAAATCAAGGTTTTGATGTTAAAATTGTAAAATAATCATTGGATAATGGAAGTTTATTGATTAAAAGCTTACCTAAGAATTCTCTTAAAAAATCTCCCTTAGAAGTGGTCCAAGTCGAATTACCAAGATTAAAAAATAAAAATGAGGAAGAGAACTTAGAGTGGAGTTTTCGAACCCCAACTTTATGACTAAAATCATGAAAATCTATTGGGTAGACTTGGAAAAATAGCAAAATACGTTTAGAAACGTGCAAGCACTTAAATAACGAGAAAAACATAATAGAAATTGTCCCAATCGGAGCTCCGTAGCTCAAAAAAATGTCAAAAGTACCTATATTTCCATAATTAGTCCTTTTATACCATACAGATCGCCTTTAGTGGAGACCTCACCACATTCGCGGCAAATGGTCCGCATTCGTGATAGCCGTTAGTGGAAAAACTTTGTGTTTGTGACTAAAGGCGGTGCTCGTGACTAATGTACGATTTTGTGAAACTCTGCTACACCAACAACATATGTCCAACTAAAATGATAATATTTCCCTCATATAGACTCAAAATACGAAGATTCTTTTTGGATTGGCTTCATAATTTCGATACAGATATAATTTTACCACCCAAATGCCAAAATGAGCATATTATAATCAGGTGATAAAATTAAAATGCAATGACAAAAAAACTCTAACCTCTAAATGAGTATACAAAACTCATGCGAGACCTTCTGAACACAAATTAAATATGTTAGTAGACTAATTTCGACATTTTGGCTCAATGGAATCATCAAAATGGGTATCCAAGGTCTCTTTAATATGATATCCTCCAAGGCTACTAAAATTGGAAACTTCTAACAAAAAGACAAAATTACCCTCAAAACATCAAAAAAAATATTTTCAACCTTCTCCTAGACTAAAAACGAACACTTGAATCCAACAAAATTGGCAAAATTAAGATACGAGCATCCGATCATAAAATATTGATGAAATTAAAACTTTAGCCATAAAACTCAAATTTTATCTCATAAAATCACCATTCTAAGATTTAAAACTCTAAAAGTAAAATCAACTATTTTAACTTGATAGCTGCTAAAAACTAAAAATTTATCAAATTTTGCAACTTATAGCTCCGATTTCAGAACCAACCCTATGTGGAAACTATCAAAAAGGGTAAAATAATAATTTTATGAATAATTTTAAAAATGACCTTCGGTTCATTACATCATCCACCACTAAAATTCATGTTTGTACTCAAACATAAAGGAGTTGAAATTACTTGAAGGCTCAAAAAGATGTGAATATTTGGCACACATATCACATATATCAAAATCAATCTCCCATATAGCCTCTAAAACCGGGTGATGCTTCCACTGAACCTTTACTGAAGCAATTTCCTTAGTTGTCAACTTGTTACCTGCTTGTCTTAAATAGCCATAGGCTCCTCATCATATTTCAAGTTTAGATCAAAAGTCACAGACTTATTTAGAATTACATGAGAATCGTTAGGAATATACTTTCGAAGAATAGAAATAAAAAAGGTAGGGCACACCACTGACAAACTAAGGTGCAAGGATAACTCATAGGATACCTCCCCAATGAGTCTCAAAATCTCAAATGAGCCAATAAACCTAATGATGAACTGGTACTTCTTCTAAAACCTCATTATACTCTCTATTTGTGATGCCTTCGTAAAATACGATCACCCTCCATAAACTCTAAGGCTCAAACTTGCCTATCTGCGTAACTCTTCTATATGTTTTGGGTTACTAACTATCAACTTTGAATGACTCAAACTTTCTCCATGGCATCACGAAGTAGATCTATATGAAAGGATCTCCCATCAAAACCATCAAACCAGTCAATTGGAGATATACGTCTTCTACAATATAAAGCCTTGAGAGATTCCATCTAAATGCTAGAATAATAATTGCTATTATATGCAAACTATCCTAGAGGAAAAATTTTTTCCCAATAGTATCCAAAATTAGTAACATAGGTTCAAAGCATATCCTCTAGTACCTAAATTTTCTGTTCGAACTTCCCATCGGTAATGGCATCCAAAATCAGTAACATAGGCTCAAAGCATATCCTCCAGTACCTAAAATTTTTTGCTCGAACTTCCCATCGGTCCGAGGATAAAAGGCTATACTCATGTCCAATTGAGTACGCAAAACGTGCTGTAAAAATCATCAAAAGTGCAATATGAATAATAAATCTTGATAAAAAATGATAGATACTTAAATACCATGCCAACAAAAAATCTAACTAATGTAGATTTCAGCAAACTTCTCATATTCAAACTTCTTTTCCTCAGTCTGATCCATCAAGGAAGAACGGACTCAATAAAAGCAAGGATACCACCACTATCTAGGTGGTAAAGAATATTCATATCATAATCCTTTAGCAACTCAATCAACTATCACTATATCAAGTTCATATCCCTTTGACTGAAGATGTAATGAAGTCACCTATGAACTGTGGAATCTCACAATGCACCCTTTACAAGTAGTGATGACATATCTTAAAAAAAAATAAATAAAAATAACTACTCTAAATCATGGATGGAATAATTCTTCTCATGGGTCTTCAGTTGTCTAGAAGTTATCACCTTAACTTTTTGCATCAAAAATTGTAATGATCCTTAGGGTCATTTATGATAAATAAGCAGTGTCTTACATCTTAGAGCATTTCAGTAGTTTTCCCAAGTCATTTATGACTTTCTGGGACCGATAGTTCGGATCCCTGGCGACTCGGTCGAGATTTATCTCAAATTTCCT
>JBDJHY010147833.1:0-12970 GCA_039654485.1 Withania somnifera | reverse complement strand
TATCGTTACTCGTTATTTTTTGTTTTTATATATTTTTATATATAAATATTATTAATAACTCTTGTATATTCGTACAAATTTTAAATTTAAACTATATAAATAAATATTTTGTATTAATTAAAATCACTATTCATAATGGGTGGGACCAGAAACTGGTCACGTGGGTGGGGCCAATTCGTATCAAGCATTTTGGATCGGATTGGACCATCCTATTTGACTTGGCTCGGATTGCACCTAGCCTGGACCAGACCGGAGCTCGACCAGTCCAACGACCAAATGGTTTAGTGGAACCGAACTGGCTCGAAAATAGGTTTAGTTGAGATTCATTGAATAGTCTACGCAGAGTTGTTACATCAATATCTGAGTTATCTAAAGAATCTTCATTAGAATTCAAATTCTATCCCCAAATACTTTGACCAATGTAATTCAACATGTCACCTAACTCATCATTAAAACCTTCAACGTTATCATTTTTCATCCTCATTAACTGTTAATGACTCATCTTCTAAAATATCTTCATAGGACTCACCATGATATATCCAACTAATGTAATCTATGCAAATTCTCATATGCCGCAAATATAAGAACATGGTTGTCCTATCATGAAGCCGAAAGTTGTTGCATAATTTACAAGGACAAGGGATCTTTTTTGAATCTTCTTTACTACGGTATGCAAATTTAAGGGACTCAACAACCCCAAGTTTATATCTTGTGTCCTTTATAATGTAATCTTATCCGTTGGATCAAAGATGATGAAGGGATAATACTAAAATTACCAAATGGGTTGGGTCAGTGAATTAAAATGGGTCAATTGGGTTGAATTTATTAAATTGAGTTGAGAAATTTGAGATGTTAAATTTGGTCCAAATTAGACTCAATTAAGACTAAAATCGATATGGAACTTGAATAAAATGGATAAAATTTAAGTAACTTGAGGAAAATGAATTGATGTTGTTTAATAAAAAAATCCAACTTGTGTAATAGGATATTAACAAGAAAAGGTGAAGTAAAATATTATTCACACAATATCTATTGTAAAATTATATTTGAATAAGGAGATCTTTAATAATAATATTTTATACAAATAAATAAATAGTAATGGAAATATGCCAGATAGAAAATATTATTTATAAATTAGTTATAAATAAAAAGGTTACAAAAAATTACATTGATTCCTCTATATAATGAAATAATCTCAAAACAACATCGTTCTGTTACAATTAAAACGATGTCATTGCGAGATTTATGAAATGTTTTATTTTTTTACACAATTCAATACAACGTCATTTTATGAAATCATTTTCCAGATTTATCAAAATTTTCTATTTAGTGACCAATTTAATGTAGTGACTAGATAAATTTGGTCACTAAATGGATGATAGTTTTATTTAATGACCAAGATAAATTCAGTCACTAAAATCCCTGACCAAATTGGCCAATTTGGCGGGATTTATCCCTCCAAATCATTTAGTAACCAAATATACGAGTTACTAACATATCATAAATCAGTATCTAAATAAATTTGGTCATTATATGAATAGTTGTATTTAGTTACCAAGAAAAATTGGATCACTAAAACTAACCAAATTGCCGAATTTAGCAAAACATTTCCCTCCAAATCGTTTAGTGACCAAATATACTGTAATGACCCTCATGGTCATTTATGATAAATATGTTATGTTTTGTGTTCTAGAGCATTATGGTAGTTTTTCCAAGTCATTTACAACTTAATGAGACCGGTAGTTCGGATCCTTGATGATTCGGATGAGAAATCTATCAAACTCCCTATTTTAGAGCCTAAGACTAAGTACTTGTTGACCAAAGTCAACTTTCCTTCTATATAAGCTTGGAATTTAATTCTGATTGTTTCGTTAGCTACATAATTCCAAACAAAGTCAAGATTGACATCAATTTTTTTATTTAGAGTTTTCGTTTGCAAGTTATGCTAAATTATGAATTTTAAAGTTTAAAGCATCAAGTGGATTTTCGGTGGTAATTTGGTTTTTCAGAGTGTTGGATATAATTATGATGCTTTTAGAAGCTCAAGAATGATCATTTTAGGTTAGTGGAGATTTTGGTATAATTTCTGGACTTTTCATTGCATTTTCTAGGTGTCAGTGGAGAATTCTTGAAATTTAGCTTAAGTTTTGACTTGGTGAACATTTATCCGAAACAACCTAGGATTTTAGTTTTGTCAATTTCATTGAGTCCAGAATGTGTTTTTTTACTCAAAATACATATCTGGTTTGTCAATTTTGGACTCCGAATGCATTTTGAGTGGTGATTCAGAGCATGTTCCTTCCCTTAGTGTTGCTGTCAAAACCTGCAACTGGTGCAGGATGACTTCTTCTTCCTGTTTGCGACCACAGCCCTGCAATTGTGATTCACTGATCCACGACTTTACAAAATCGTGTACATCTCATGCGATCGTGATGAATAAGCTGATAAACCTATGCGATCGCGATGACTAATCCCCTCATACCCTATATGATCTCAAGGTAAAGGCACGCGATAACAATGAACACTGCACCTAGCAGTATATAATTTCTTGCTTGACCCTAATTTCTTAGTTCAACAAAACTATTTCCATTTCTATCTATTTTTGAGCAAAAAACCTCTTCAAAACACCATTCCAAGGCTAGGGAAAGTCCTCTTGATGTTGTTCTTTGATTCTTCCACGTTTTTGGGTAAGTTTTCTTTCCTTTTTATACTTGAAATTCTTAGTTTCCACCATTAATGGATCCAAGGGTTGAAATTGATAAAATCATATTATAATCCATATATTGTTGAGTATTCCTTCATTAATTGAGTATACATTGCTTCTAGTATCAATTATACACCTAAATTCCAATGTGATATTTGTAAAGATTGACTCTTTGACCTCGTTAGGATCAAATCTTTTCGGGCTATTTTGAAGCCATTCCCGTACTCGAAATGTGCTTAATTTGTAGCATGGGTTCCTAATGACGTTGGGGACCTTGTAGTAAAGTTTATTTTCAATTTCGATGAGCGGGCCTCACAAGCCGATTTTAGGCTTGATTTTAGGCCTAGTCCAGAACTTAGCATACAATACACCATTAGAATCATATTAACATATAGCATACTTTGACATAATATTCAGATCATTTAGAGATTGTTTGACATCAGTCAGAGTAAGATCAAAGGATTTGCAATGCATTACCATCGACCTCAGGTAGACTCCATGGGGCTATCTCTAGGTGTATAGCTTTAATAATTTTACTAAATAGCATTTTTGGTTTTGTTAGATAGGTTGTATAGTAACCTTGTATCATTCTTTTGTCCATCTCATGTTGATACTTATATGTTGGTACCTGAGTTATATGGGGCCCATGACTTAGAAATTGATTTGAGATACCTGGGCAAGGAATAGGATGTTGAGCTTACATTATCATATGTTGATATGAATACTTGTTGATTTATTTTGTATTCATGACATGGGTGGTTGGACCTATTGCTTCGATGAGATTGCATTAGGGTTGGGTCGTATTACCATATGATTATTGAGCAATAATGGCTAGAGGAGGATTTTGATTACAAAGATAGATAATGACATAAAATAATAAATGGAAATATTCATAATAATAATAATATAAGTAATGACCTTCACTGTTTTAGACTCGACATTGTATCGAGCACCCAGTAATACTATTGTCATGGGTGTTTTTCAAGCTTCACCTCCTGGCACCAAGACTAATAAATGGTGAGACTTGACCGACTCCATTCGACAGTGAGTACAGCTGCTGGTACTTGAGTCTATCTTTATACGACAGTGAGTACAACTTTTTGATACATGTGTTACTAGTGGTTATGGATATTGAGGATACCCGATCTTTTAAAGATTATGGTGATATGATCATATATTGGCGGTGTACGCCTTGACTTATCTAGCGGGGCTTGATGATACTATTGATATGAGGCATGAGATGCCAAATTTGATGATACTATTGATATGAGGAACGGGATGCTAAGATTGATATTCATTGAGTTCTGAAATTGGGATGTGAGGTGTTGATGACGTTCATGTGTGTTTACTTTTCCTCCCTTATTTTCTTTGATGTGCTCATAGGTCGTATTGGGGAGCCTATGGGTGAGCGTGTTTTCTTTGTACATTTTGCTTCTTTCTGGGGGACTTGTCAACATTTTTTGCTTTAATTTATTATTCTTATTACTATATAGTTTTTATTGTTTGTTAATTGCTACTTATTATTGTGTGAGATTTGTGCTTTATACTATTGTTGAGCTATTTACTCCTTCACTTGAGGTTACCGCTATACCGTCCATGTTGACATATATTCTTCTTTTGACTCCTAGTTTATCGAATTACTATTCATATATTGTAGCAAGGATTCCGGGTACATTTTCCTTCATTGACCGAGATCCTATTAAGTGATTAGCTAGCAGTACATGTCTACTTGTATTTGATTTTAAGGTGCATAGCTAACTTTCCTTGTTGTACTACTTTCTTCAGAGACCCCTTTATTTTATTCTATTATTTACTATTTTTATTATTGTTATGTGCTTAATGAGCCCTTAAAGCCTACTAGGTACAGGTTGCTACAACATCTTGTACTTACACTGCACTTGCACATGTACAGATCCAAGTACAGGTTTTCAATCATGATTATGGCTAGTGGTTCGTGCAATTTATATTTCTTTAGAGATTCAGGGTGAGCTTGGCATCTGGCTTTTACCTGCTTCCCTTCAGATTTGACATGTCTATTTGATCTCCAGGTGCTTCAGAGACACAATTGTATTAAATCTATTTTGGATTTCTTATTTCTTTACTTAGTGGTTCGTTTGACACTAATACCAGGTTTTGGGTATTTAATTAATCTGAAACTTCCACATTTATTCATGTTATTATTATTATTATTATACTTTTGCTTTTCGCATTTAATATAGTAGTCCTCCACTTCGGCTTTGGAGTACAGGGTTGGTTCTCCTACTGGTGTTACAATAGGTTCCATCATGATCCGTAAAATCGGTTCATGATAATTTGGTATCAGAGCCTAGATTCATTAGTGTCAGTGTACATAACCAATGTCTAGTGGAGTCCTGCGATTACGCGAAGACATTTGTTACTTATCATCGGGAGGCTAAAGTGATATTTAGGAAAATTGACTCTTTCTTTGAATCCTTTATCGTGCATATATCCTTGATGGTTTCTTCAAAATCTCATTCATTGTCATCACTATTTCACAGATGCATCTTACACATTCAATCACAGCTAAGAAAAGAGTTAATGCATCTGCCAAGGTGCCTATTCCAGTTATTACTTCTGAGGTCCCACCAGTGCCTGCAGCATTGGTGCAGCACCACCCCAGTAGCAGCACCTATCTCAGCATCTACTGTAGCGTCATATATCGACATTTATAGAGTACTTGGTAGCTACTCAGTTCTTTTGGAGGTCCTCCTATAGATGGAACACAACCAGCGATTCTAGTTTCTCAGCCTACAATTACAGTTCCTACTGTGCAGCCCGTGGCACCGTTCAGGTTTTTACCAGTGCCTTCTACACCTATTTAGGTTTTACTAGGGTTGACCTTTTCTCCTACTATTGAACATCAGATAGCTATAATAGACTCAGAGCAAAAGCTCCTGACCAGGTTCTTGAGGTTTGACCCCTCCTAATTTACTAGAGCACTAGGGGAGGACACTCATGAGTTTATAGTTGAGTGCGAAGATATATTGACCACATGGGTACATTGAAGACCTATGGTGTAGCCTTTACCACCTACTAGATGCGTGGTATAGCTAAGCAATGGTGGTGAGCATTTATAGTTTGCAGACCCCCAGGTTTGCCACAGCCGACTTGGGCTGAATTTTATGAAGTGTTCATGAAGAAATTCATATCCAAGGCTGAGAGAGAGCACCTGAGAGAAGAGTTTAGAAAGCTCGAATAGGGTTCTATGTACATTGAAGATTATGAGGCTAAATTTCATCAACTTTTAGTCTATGGGGTGGAGTTTATACCTACAGAAGCAGAGAGAGTCGGTCGGTTCCCTTTTGCATTGAGAGATAAGCTTTGCGAGGCTGTATCATTAATAGTTTCTATTGGTCTTCCTTTTCAGGCTATAGTTGATTATGTAAATTTGATGTAAGCCTCTATCGTGAGTCGTGTTAGCTTAATGAAAAGAGCCAAGGGTTTTAGGAAGGTTGTAGTGGGTCTCGTTCTAGGGGATGTGGTCAGTTCCATTAGTGCCAGGGCAATTCTAGTAGTCTAGTTCAAGACTCATTATAGGTTTCATCTCCATTACATAGATAGTATTCACGTGGAGTCGGTTCGTCACATCAGGGTGGTCGATGGGTTCTGGTAGAGGAGCTCGACAAAGTGGGCCATCTGGGCCGTATTATAAGTGTGGCCTTGTGGGCCATTAAGTTAAATTTTATCCGCAGGGATTTACTATTCAGCCTGCTCCTCAGTCTGCATAGCCATTGAAATCTACACTACCGGCTAGAGGTGTGGTCCACGGTGGTTATAGAGGTGGTGGCGAGCATTATAGGGGCAATGGTCATGGTAGTGGTCGTCATGGCGGTGATTGCCAGTTATATGTTATTCCTGCTCGACCTGAGGTTGTAGGCTCAGATACTGTGATTACAGGTTTGATTTTTGTATGTTCTATAGCTGCGTTAATATTATTTAACCCTAGGTTTACTTGTTCATGTGTCATGTTATTTTGCACCCATTTTGGGGATGCCTAGTGATGTGATGCCTATATCTATGTGTGTGGCTACCCAAGTTGGGGATTTTTTAGTAGTGTATCGGGTGATCCAATCATATTTAATTTTTGTTGGCCGATTAGACACATGGCTGACTTAATATTGCTAGATATGGTTGACTTTGATATTATTCTGGGTATGGATTTATTGTCTCCCCATTGTGTGGTTTTGGATTGTTATGCCAATATCGTCACCTTAGTAGTACCAGGTTCATCTCTGGTTGTATGGTACGGTTCTAGTAGTCGCGCATTGACAAGCCTTATTTCTTGCCTTCAGGTTAGAAGGTTAGTAAGGAGAGAGTGTTTGACATACTTAGCATATGTTCATGATATTTAGGTTGACACTCCTACTCTTGAGTCTGTTCCTATTGTTTCTGAGTTTGTGGATGTAATCCCAACTGACCTACCAGGCCTAACACCAGAGTGGGATATTGATTTTACTATCAACTTAGAGTCGAGTACTAAGCCCATTTCTATTGCACCATAACGTATGGCTCCTGCAGAGTTAAGGGAGCTGAAGGTTTAGATTTAGGATTTTCTAGATAAAGGTTTTGTCCATTCTAGTGTGTCACCGTGGGGTGCACCAGTCCTATTTGTAATGAAAAAGGATAGTACAATGAGGATGTGTATTGATTATCGATTGATGATTAAAGTTACTATGAAAAACAAATATCCTATGTCAAGAATTGATGACTTCTTTGATAAGCTTCGGGGAGCAACAGTAATTCTCAAAAATTGATTTAAAGTCTGGTTACCATCATATGCATATTCAGATAGAAGATATTCCTAAGAAAGCTTTCAGGACCTGTGATGTTCATTATAAGTTTCTAGTTATCTCCTTTGGGCTAACCAATGCTCCAGAAACTTTTATATACTTGATGTATAGGGTGCTTATGCCCTACTTAGACTCATTTTTTATTGTGTTTATTGATGACATCCTAGTATATTCACAGAGTAAGTCCGATCACAAGCAGCACTTGAGATTGATTCTCCAAAAACTGAGAGAACATAAGCTTTATGCCAAGTTCTCAAAGTTTGAATTTTTTGTTAGAGTCCATTACATTTTTGGGACATGTAATGTCCAAGGATAGAATTCAAGTTGACCTAACAAAGATTCAAGCGATACGTGATTGGCTAAAACCGACTTCTATTTCGTCGCAATTTATGGGTTTTGCTAGATATTATCGATGTTTTGTTGAGAGGTTCTTAAATTGTGGTACGTTTCACCAGATTGACTTGGAAGGATGTTGTGTTCCAATGTTCTGATGATTGTGAGTTGAGCTTTTTGAAGCTCAAGGACTTATTGACTTCAGTACCAGTTTTAACCTTGCCAATGGAGGGTTAAGCTTTTTCCGTGTATTGTTTCCTTTGGTGTTGGTTTGGGTTGTTTTCTGACACAACAGGGCGGAGTTATTACATATGCTTTGAGGCAGCTGAAGGTGAATGAGCATAACTACTCACTAATGACTTAGAGTTTGTGGTTGTAGTGTTTACACAAAAGAATTAGGGCATTATCTGTATGGGGTTTAGTGTGAGATATTTACTAACCATCACAGTCTTTAGTACATTATGAGTCAGGGGGAGTTAAATTCTAGATAGTTAAGGTTGATTGAGCTACTGAAACATTATGAAATTTCTATCCTATATCATCTGAGCATGGAAAACATAGTGGCAGATGCCTTGATTTGGAAAGCATTCAGTATGGGTAGCCTAGCAGCCTTGTCAGTTTCTGAAAGGCCGCTGGCAGTGAAAATTCATTTGTTGGCTAATTGATTGGTTAGGCTTGATCTTTCATACCCCGGGCATGTATTGGCATGTGTTGAGGACAAATCTTCCTTGATAGATCAAATTCAACAGCATCAGTTTAAGGATAAGCGGTTGGTTGCTCTTTGTAGTTAGGTATTAGCTGGAAAAGCCTGCAAGGCTTCTATTGATTCAGATGGTGCACTTTATCTTAATGGTCGCATTTGTGTAACTCGGGTTGGTGCCTTGAGGCAGTTGATCTTGCATGAGGCTAATAGTTCTAGGTATTCTATTCATCCTGGTGTAGCCAAGATGTACCGAGACCTATGACAGTTGTATTGGTGGAAGGGAATGAAGAGGGATATTGTTGAGTATGATTCTAAGTTTTAAAAAATCAACTGGTTAAGTATGAGCATCGAAGACCAGGTGGTTTGATAAAAAGACTCCCTATTTCGGCTGGGAAGTGGGAGCTAGTGACTACGAACTTTGTTTCTGGGTTGTCGCGGACTAGTAGAGGTTTTGATACGGTTTGGGCCAATGACCAAGTCAACGCACTTCATTCCTACTCATTCCTTTTATAATGTTGAGTGTCTATCTCAAATATACATTTGTGAGGTGCTTAGATTGCATGGTGTTCTTGTCTCTATCATTTCTAATAGAGGCAACCAGTTCACTTTGCAATTTTAGAGGTCTGTTCTATAAGACTAATCTACACATATTGAGAGCTTCTGTTTTGAGAGCAGAGTCAAGTCTACAGACTTGTTGCATGATTCGCTTGATCAGGTTCGGCTGATTCAAGATAGGTTGAGGGCAGCACAGAGTAGGAAGAAGAGCGATGTCGATCGTAGGCTTCGTGCCTTAGAGTTTGGAGTTTGTGATAAGGCATTTCTGTGAATATCTCCCATATGCAGTGTGATGAGAATTGGTAGGCGTGCAAATCTTAGTCCCAGATTGATGTGGATCATATACACGAGGCACATGAAATACGAGGGAGAAAGAAACAAAAAAAAGATATGCCAAAATTTATGATAAAATTACCGGTTTATGAACAACAAGGGACTGGTTACCCTCAACTTTCAATTGAACCTTAAACAACAATCTACGAAAATCGAGTTTGATTCCACAAAACAGAAAATCCTTCGATTGAATGTTTAAAAGAAGTTAACCAGCAACCAAGGGAATCTACCCTCAATTACGCACTACAATTATGCTAAATTACATCTAACGCTAACTAAGCTATAAACTATGCTCTCAATGGAGTTCATTCATTTCATCAATTTCTAAGAATGAAATGCTAAAAACTTGAGTATTTATAGCTATTTATAAATTTGTACAAAAGGAACTTTGGCCCCAAAAGTCTTGAAATCTCTACATAAGCACCTGAAGTTCTGGAATCTTTATTTTGGCCCCTCAAGTCTTGAAGTTGTCACCTCTTGCATCTCCCAAAGATTGAATGTCCCTTGACATGGCTTGACAAAGGCTTCCTAAGCATTTCTCTTTCGTATAGTTGCTTGGAATGCTTGCAACTCCTGCGCCTGACTCCGTGTGAACGACCGGGACGGGTAAGTACTACCCGTGCTCGTATCACTAGCCCCTCTATAAAACTATGTAGGAGATGCCGATGAAACTTTTAGTGATGCCTGCACCGACCTACTAGACTGAATCTATGATTGATGAAACTGACCGTGGCCCCCACTATGGGACTCACTATAACCTTCCTAAAACCTTGGCCTCATTTTATTGCGCTGATGCAACTCATGATAGAAGGCTTCCATAGAGTTTGGATGATCCACCATGGCCTAAAATAGACTACCGTCAGAAATCAACAATGTTACCGCCTCGTGAAGCCTATCTATCAATCCATATGTGAACCTACAGACTCTCTCCACCTCTGTAGGCATAAACTCAACCCCATAAACTGAGAGCTGATGGAATCTAGCCTCATACTAAGCAACTGACATCGAACCCTATTCAAGCCTTCTAAACTCTTCTCTCAGGCACTCCTTCTCTGCCCTAGATATGAATTTTTTCATGAATACTTCATAGAATTCAGCCTAAGTCGGTTGTGATGAACCTGTGGGTCTACTGACCAAGAATGCCTGCCGCCACTACTTTGCTGCACAACACATCTGATAGGTGGTAAAGGCTACACCATGGGTCTGTAATACCCCCATGTTAGTCAATCTCTCCTCGCATTCCACCATAAACTCATGGGCATACTCCCCTGGTGCTCCAGTGTATCTGGGGGGATCCAATTTTATAAACCAAGTCAAGATCTTCTGCTCCTTGTCTGACATGGATGACTGTTGCTCAATAGCAGGAGCAATGTTTGGTACTGGTAAAAAACTAAACAGGTGTAGAAGTCACTGTCGGAACAACTGGTGGTGCTTTCTGCACTGTAGGCTGAGAAGTCTGGACTGCTCCCATCTGTAGGAGGACCTCCAAAGGCATTGAGTAGCTGCCATAGTACAATACGAATATCTGGAGATGGTGCTATAGCGGGTGTTGAAATAGGTGCTACTATCGGTGCTACAGCTAGCACTGTAACAGGTACTGTAGGCACCGGTGGAACCTCTGTAGTAGTAGCTGGAGTGGGCACTTTTGCTGGTGCCACAACCTTATTCATAGCTGCGTTTGAGGGTATACATGGCATCTGCAAAAGAGTAAGGACAATGAGTGAGATTTGTTTTAAGAAACCATCAAGAATATATGCACGATATAGGATTCAAAAAAAGGAGTTAATTTTCAAAAATATCCCTATAGACTCTCGAAATAAGCAACGGACTTATCTGTGCTGATCCACAGGACTCTGCTAGACATTGGTTTTGTACACTAACACCGATAAGCCTATGCTCTGATACCAAATTATCACGACCCGATTTTGTAGATCATGATGGCACCTAGTATATAACCAGTAGGAGAACCAAACCCCGTAGTTTGTGGCTAAAGTGGAGGACAACTATATAAAATGCAGAAGTATATCAAAAGTCAAAAGATAATAAATATGGAAGTTTAAGAATCAATAAATACCCCCAAAATCTGGTATCAGTAAACCACTAAGTACAGAATCAATAAATTTAAAATCAGTCTAATACAACTATCTCTCTGAATGCATGGAGATTTACTAAAAATGCAAAAGCTGAAGATAAGCAGGTAAAAGACGGACACCAAGCTCACCCTGAATCTCTGAAGTAAATAGGATCCAAACAAATGGCACGAACGAGAACTTGTACTCGAATTTGTACATGTACAAGTGTAGTATGAGTACAAACTGTCAAAAAAACCCATACCCAGAACACTTTGAGGGCCCACTGAGTACATAACAATAATAAAAGCAATAAATAACAGAGTACAAGAAAAGGGTCACAGAAGCAGATAGTACAACAAGGGTCGCTAGCTACTCAAATAAGGATCAAGTATCACATAGATAGATATCGCTAGCTAATCACATAATAGGATCTTAGGCAATGAAAGAAAACATGCCCAACATTCTTGCAACAACATATGTGAATAATAATACAATAAATAGGAATCAAGAATATAGGAGTAAAACATGGACGGTATACATGGACGGTAATACCAGTAACCTTAAGTGAAAGAGTAAATGACTGAATAAGAGCGTAAGACACAAGTCCCACATAACATGAAGCAACAATTAATCAATGATAGCAACTAAGAAGTACTGGGAATACTAAAATAAAGCAACTAAACGCTGACAAGTCCCCCAGAAAGAAGCGTAGCATACAAAGAAATACGCTCACCCATAGGCATCACCATACTACCAGAGTACACTGAAGAAAAAAGTGCAGAAAAGTAAACATACACATGAACTTCATCCGAACCTCACATCCCAAATTTCAGAACTGCAATGAATCACAATCTGGCATCTTGTGCCTTATATCAATAGTATTCGCTGACATCTTGTGCCTCATATCAATAGTATCTACTAGCCGTACTGGGCAAGTCAAGGTGTCCAACACTGGTATATCATAGTGTATCACCAATAGTCCTTAATAAATCAGGTATTTTCATGTTTCCATAACCAATAGTACCATATGTGTCAAAAAATTATATTCACTACCGTACGGTACGGACTTAAGTCCCAGTACTGTACTTACTTCCGAATGGGGTCGGTCTTAAGTCCCAACATTTATTAGTAAAAAGATATTTCCCGATGCCAGGATGTAAAGCCTGGACTAAAATAAGTAAAAATAGTATTACCGGGTACTTAATACCATACCGAGTCTAAAATAGTAAAAGATCATAACTTATATTATTATTAGAATATTAACAATCATTAATTATATCATTATTCCACTTTGTTATCAAAATCATCCTCTAGCCATCATGGCTCAATAATCAAGTGGTGATACTAACCCAGCCCCAATATACTCTCAATGGAGCCATAGGCCCAACCTCTCGTGTCATGAATGCACAACAAATCAACAGCATATATATCAATATATGATCCTGTAATATCCACATCT
>JBDJHY010147822.1:0-12970 GCA_039654485.1 Withania somnifera | reverse complement strand
ATATTAGCGGGGCAGCCTATAGATTTTCCCTACCATATGAGTTAGTTGTGATACACCCTGTTTCATCCACATATCTGTAACTTATTGTTATATACCAAGCTTATACAATCCTGAATCATCTTTTCATTGATTCTATCAGGTCCAGAATATCGATTACATAGAGATTCATCTATGGGTTGTCAAAAAAAGAATCCTTTTCCATTTTGAACCTCAATTATTGACATTGAGGCTGGCTGGGAACCAAATGGTAGCGATATCTAGGCCTTGGATGCGATCATGTAGGTATGGCCAGTATACATCGCGATTACAGAGAGTGAGGTAGCCAGGGGTACTGATCGTATGTCCTTCTCCATGATCACGTAACCGATCTAGCTAGCATATATATATTTATTTCTTCAATTTTTGAAGAATTTTCATTAGTTTCTTTCAAAATTTATTAAATATCCTGAGCTAAATTAATATTATTAAGAATCCAAATCATTTTTTTGATCTATAGAATTGTGTTCTGACGATTCTGTGCTCGCGTGTAATTCTTCATTTTCTTTATTAAAATAAAATTTTCTATATTACATATACTTTCTGAACTTGTTCCTTTAGTTTCTACCATTAGTTTGAGTCCTATTTTGTTCCATATGATGTATGAGCTGTTCTCTATATATTGGTATAAATATTCCATTTTGAGCTATTAGGGTTTACGGACCCATTTTTAGTTTGGATTTTGACCCTGCTATTCATATAGCAATATGGGTCTTGTTTTAATCCTCTTGACTTGTGGATTAAGTTTTCTCTAGATTTATATTGTGCCAAGCTCATTCGTGATTCTCAGTTTCTTCCAGCATAACTATTGAGGTTTTTATCGGTGCCAGGTAGGTTACGGTCAACTTTATTCAGACTGGGTATTAGTGTAGTATATTTATAGTAAAATTCCATTTTAGGGAAGGGATTACTAGTTGGAGCCTCACTGTATTTATTCTTCCTTCCTATGGCCTACTTAGCTTGTTTGTAGCTTAATTACTTACATTGGGGCTATATTGCCCTACCCGTATGTCCAAAACCAACTCTGGAACATAGTATGGTTGGGGGAGAGTATAATCTTTGGTGCATATTATTTATACACTGACTTTGGAACGTAGAATAGTTGGGAAGAGCTTATACTAGTTGTTACCACTTAGTAGTTATTCCCTAGTTTAGGTTGGTGGCTTTAGAGTCGATCTAGGTATGCTGATTCTTCTGTGTTCAATTTGAGAAGTTGCATATGATTAGAATGTTTTTGTTCACTTGGATATAGATATCCGTATACATCTTTACACGATAGTTACCAACCCTAGCCCGGTACGAGCCTGGGAGTGAGTTGTATTGGATTGAACTATGATGGCTCTATGTTTTCCCCTTTATTTGTATGTACTTAGGACTCAACGGGATCCCTCTAGGAAGTTGTGTAATCTTTGGTGCAATTACTCGTGGCTCAGGACCGTAGTTAAGCTACAAGAGGATGTACCTTGTGGCTAGGGCTTGGCAGCCATCCTATGGATTCTATTTAACAACCATAAACCATTTGAGTTTTTGGATCTTTTAATTTCAAATGAAAAACTATAGGGGTCATATAGAGTTCTAGACCTCATATTAGAAATCCATCAGTTCTATTAGCTCTGAAAATGTCGAGTTTGGTCTATTTACACTCTTGTCTAATCTTATGTCGAGTTTGGTCTATTTACACTCATTTCTAATATTATAGACCATTCATGGTGAGTTTGAGTGTTTAGATGGGCTAAAGATTATGTTTTAAGTGAAGCTACCTTGGGTCAATATTTTGTCTTAGAGTGATCGAATTGAAAATCTGATGGTTCTGATGGATTACAAGAGGATAAATTTGACCTAAAATGAGGTCTTTTATATTTTTCGTAAATCTTGGAGGTATTTTGGTTATTTTGGTTTTTTCTTTTGTGAATATCGGGTCAAGGAGACCTTGTAGCTGTGATTTGATGGTTTTGTTGAGTCCAAAACATTAAAAATAGTATGTTTTCTTATATCATTTGTTGTCACCGGATTCCAAACGAATCTCGAGGGGCTCTCCGATGTCATTTTTTCCTTGTAAAATATAGTTTTTGTTGCTATGTTGTTAATGTCATAAGCTTCTCCGTGTTCACGGAGAAGTGGATTTCTTTTGCTTCTCATTTGCTGGGGATTATAGCCGTGTTTGCGAAGCATACCTGGATTACCTTCCACAATCATGACTTATAGTCTGCGATCGCGAATGTCTATTTACTTTTGCATTCATGGTGAACACCTGGTGCTCCTGTGAATATTTTAAAATAGATTGGAAACATTTTTTGCTCATAAAAATTCATGCAAAACCTCTAAAAACCCTCATTTTTGGGAAAGTTGAAGGAGGAAATCAAATATAATTATTGGGTAAGTTTTTCAATTATTTTTTCATCGATTTATCACCACTCTAACATGATTTTATGTAGAAAGTTCATGGTTTTGAGACATAAATAAGTGGGTAGAATGAAGAAATCAAATATAATAAAAACTTATGATATTAATAATGAAATGGAATGAATTTTTGATTAAAATTAATATTTGACATCCCATAGTGATGGGTAACATTATTTTACGATTAAAATTTAATTTTGACTCTGAGGGCCCGGGGTCAATTTTTACATGAATCCTTATTATTTAGTTTTGGGTGTTGATTAGTGCATATTTCTTGTATTTCCTTTATGTATGACTAGATTTTGCACTATTGGAGGCCATTCACAAGGGAAAGACACTTGATTTGCTATTTTCGTAGAAATTAAGGCAAGTTGAGATTTAATGGCTTTCTATAAATTGCTAACAGTTTCTTGTTAATTGTTCCACTTGCTTGCTAATTGTTTTGTGACTTGGGATTATATGAATGCTTTGAGGAAATATTGTGTTATCTATAATGCTTTATAAAAAGGAATGAATAAGTATGAAAAGAGCATACTTGATGATTTATCGAAACATAACCTTACTTGATGGTAGTTAAAGTTGTTGATAGAAACATGTTGTTTGAAGTGAACACTTGAATAAGGTTTGAGATCTAATTATACACTTGTTGATGAAAAGGTTCACGATAAATAAAAAAAGTAATTTTGATATTGAAAATGTTGATGTCCTGGAGGCTAAATGGAAATTAATAGGCTATTATTGATAAAAATTTGCCCAAGAGGGCTTTATGTATTTAATTGGAATCTCATCTTGTGATACTTCCTATGGTTTAATTTTAATGCTTATTCATTAATGAAACTTGATTATGAATATTGAATTATACCTTGATGATATCATCTAATTTGTTGATATTGATTTGGTTGGCCATAAAGCCTTGATTGTGATTTTGGTAAGGACACATCAGAGGCTATGATCGGATGTTTATTATATGATGATATTATTATATTATAAAAAAGGCATAGACGAGTCCCTGATTGGATGCCTGTGTTATTGAAATAAAACAACCGAGGTCCTGACCGGGTGTCTATATGTGTGTAGTTGAAAGGTATAGTTGAGGCCCTGACTGGGTACCTGATTATGATGATTGATGTTGAATACTATCAAGGAATTGAGAAATACTATTTATAATAAGTTGTTTTGGGCTTGAGGTCCCTATTGATGACTTAGGCTATTGTCGGGTTCGGACATCCATCATTCTTCATCCCTATTACATTATTTGTTGAGTTGACTCTTTGATCATATTTGTTGTATCTTTATAAGCTGTGTTGGGTTGTTGTATACAATCTTTTGCAGGTTGTAGTATTTTTAGATGAATGGTTTGGAGAGTACGAGTCTTTTGTTCATTTTTATAGTTAGCCAGCTGAGGATTTTGCTGAGTACCATTGTTCTAGTACTTACTCTGGATTTTTCTGCACTTTTGTATAGGTACCATGCCTCGTACTTTGTAATTTTCCCTCTTTTCATCAATTCAGGCACTCTTTGAGGATCTAGAGGTAGTTGGTAACTCTTTCATTAGTTGTCGCAGATCTCCTCTTTTTAGTTATATCATAGAGTATTTAATTTGTAAAGACTCTATATGGATATTCATACTCCTTGTATTTATATTCCATAGTGGCTTATGATGGTGACACCTATTCTTAGATAGACTTATATACTTATATGTTATCATATTGACTCCGTGCTCAGACTTTTATGATTAAGTATCATTTTGTCTATTTTCTTACTTTTTGATTAACCTATCAAGATTGGGTAGGTAGGTGCCGTCAAATCCATTTTTAAAGTCGTGACATGTTTTGTAGAGCCTTGTCGATTAGTGCGGAGAAGTTCATACTTATACTCAAAAAGGCTACATAACTTTAGGAAACATCTTTTCATTCATTCTTTCACTTAAACCTAGTGTGGTTAATTCACGTATACAAAGTTCTTTTTTATTTTATTTGACAGATGATGAGGACCACAATAGTTATTGATAGGGATGGTCGGGATGTGCATAAGCCAGCTACCAAGGTAGTGGCAGAATTAGAGATGAGGTGGAGACCGTCGGGATGTGCATGAGCCAGCTACCAAGGGTAGTGGCAGAATTAGAGCTGAGGTGGAGACCGAGGGACAGTTAGAGGGGCATCCCTAGCTAGGCATAGAACTAGAGCATCTTCACTTGAGCTTATTATGGATAAAGATGAGGATAGAGCTTCAGACTATGTTGCAGCTCCATTGTTACAGGATACCTTGTTGAGGGTGCTTGGAGCCCTAGAGAGTTTAGCAAAGGGAAGTACACCATAGGTTTCTCAAACTAAGGAAGGGGCAGAGACCCTTAAGAACAGATTTATTACATTTATGCATGATCCAGTGAGACAACAATCAATAGTACCAGAGCATGTGTGCCAACCACTCGTGATTCAGGTTCGAGCAGGCTATCCACTCATATTTTAGAGTCAGATGGGGCAGCCACCTATTGCACATAGGGTGCATAAGCTTTAAATTCCTGGTGTTGTAGATGTTGGTATACTCATTGTTGAGATGTATGATGATAAGTAGAAGAGATATTAGAGGTTATGCAAAATAGATCCACATCAGTTTCAAAGTGGGAAGGGCGAGGACCCATTTGATTTTCTCACTATTGGTTAGGATTTTCTCTATGGTGTAGGGATGTTACAATAATATAGGGTAGACTACAAAGTTTTGAAGCTTCGGGAGCTAGTCCAATAGTAGTGGCATTCTTACTTTAACTCTAGACCAGCTGGATCTCTTCCTATGACTTGGGAGATGTTTTCCCGAGAATTTAGGGACTGGTATGTGTCCTGGAGTGTTAGGTATAGATTACGAAGGCAGTTCGACAAGTTGAAATAGGAGGGTATATCAGTTGATGACTATGTGTCTCACTTGTATGAGCTTTCTAAGTATTCTTTGACTATATTATATGGAAAGCAGGAGAATATAGATAGGTTCATGAGAGGGTTGAGATCGTATCTTCATATTCGATATTCACAACTTTACATCTATTAAAGGCTTCTTTGCATAGTTGTGATTGAGGCAACGAGAGGGGTTAAGCGGTTGCGTAGATGTCAGAATAGTGATAGAAGTGGCAAAAGGCTCAATTCTCACGGTTAGTTTTCTAGCGCCTCATATGGAGGTATGGGTTCCCTTTAACATAGTAGTCATTTTCTCCAAAGAGTACCATTCTAGGAATATATGTAGACATCGAGTGATTTCTAGTAAGTTCAAAGTGCCTCCAATCCAGCATCGAGTTGTTTTGAGTCTTAGTAGAAGGGTTCAGGCCGAGGTGGACATTCGGGGTTTCATTGTTCATCTTATCATACATCAGCTCAGGGTTCTTGTTTTACTTATGGTAAGCTTGGTCATAAGCATAGGTTTTATTACCATCACATATAGTTTGAGTCTTAGTAGGCTTCTCAAGCCTTGCATACTCCGATTAGAGCACCAGTACCTATTGGTAGAGGTAGGGAAGATGGATAGACAGGGAGAGGTACTTAGAGTGGTAGATTTGTAAATCAGACAGGCGGGGTTTAAGGTCATGCTCCATTCATCCTAGGGTGGGTGTACACAGTGCTATGCTTTTTCGGGGAAGCCTGAGGCTAAGTCTTTCAATGTTGTGATATAGGTGTCATCTTAGTTTCCTCTAGGACTGCATCAGTGATATTTGATCAAGGATCTACTATTGCTCTTGTATCTGCATATTCTTTTGCTTGTTTTGACATGTTATATAATGCATTACCCATACCTCTTTATATTTCTACTCTTGTGTGTGAGTCTTTAGTAGTGGATCGGGTGTACCGATATCTTTTGGTGGTCTTTTCGGGATATGATACTTTGGTATACATGATCTTACTTGATATGGTAGACTTTGACATCATTTTTTTACGGATTGGCTAGCTTCTTATAATGCTATTCTAGATTTCCATTCCAAGATTGTTGCATTATGCATGTTGGGTATTCCAAGGGTTGAGTAGAAGGGTATGTGTGGGTCGTATTCTCATCGAGTTATATCTGTTCTCAGGCTCAGAGGTTTCTTGGGAAGAAGTGTATATTTTATTTGGTCTTTATGTGACATTTTAGTGTTGATCCATTTCCTTAGAGTCGGTTTCTATGGTTAGAGAGTTTGTTGATGTGTCATCGATGGACCTTCCTTATGTCCCTACTGATAAGGATATTGATTTGGAGCCAGGAACTAAGCTCATTTATGTTCCTCCTTTCCATATAACTCTTGTTGAGTTAATGGAGCTTAAAGAGAAGTTACAGGACTTACTTAGAAAGGGTTTCATTCATCCTCATCTATCATTATTTCATTCATCCTCGTGTATCACCTTGGGCTGATTCTTTCTTGTTTGTGAAGAAAAAGGATAGTTCTATGCATATTTGTATTGACTATAAGCTATTAAACAAAGTGACAGTGAATAAAAAGTACCCCTTGCCTCGCATTGATGATTTCATTTGACCGTCACTAAGGAGTCGCCATCTTCTCTAAGATAGACTTAAGATCCAGTACTATTAGTTGAGGATTAGAACTTTGGATATTCCAAAGACAACTTTTCGTACATAATATGGCCATTATGAGTTTTTTTTATGTATTTTGGTCTTACTGATGCACCAGCAACATTTATGAAGTTGATGGATGGAGTGTCCTTCCATATTTAAATTTATTTGTGATTGTTTTCATTAATGATATCTTGGTTTATTCCAAGAATGCGGCCAACCATGTTCAACATTTGAGGATAGTACTTCAGAGGTTTAGAGATGATAAGTTATATGCTACATTCTCAAAGTGTGAGTTATGGTTGAATTTAATTGCATTCTCGGGACACGTGGTGTCCAAAGAGGGTATTGTGGTCGATCGGTCCAAGGTTGCAGTGGTGCGTGAATGGGTGAGTCCTACCTTACTGATTGATATTCAGAGCTTTATTGGTTTGGTTAGGTATTACAGGAGGTGCATTCTAGGGTTTTCTTCTATTGCTGCTCCATTGACTAGATTAACTAAGAAAAGCTTACCTTTTCAGTGGTTCGATGATTGTAAGGAGTGCTTTCAAGAGCTCAAATCATTGTTGACATCATCTCCTATTCTTACTTTGCCTATGGAGGTCAAAGGTTTCACCATATTCTATGATTCTCTGAGGGTTGGATTGGGTGGAGTATTGATGTAGAAGGGTAAGGTAGTAGCTTATGCTTCGAGGTAGTTGAAGGTACATGAAAATAACTACCCTACCCATGACTTAGAGTTGGAAGTGGTGGTATTTGTTTTGAAGTTGTGGAGATATTAATTTTATGGGGTGCACTGCGAGTTGTTACTAATCATAGGAGCCTTCGGTATATTTTTCAGCCAGAAAGACCTTAACTTGAGTTAGCGGCATTAGTTGAAGTTGCTTAAGGATTATGAAATCACAATTTTGTATAACTGGGAAAGGACAATGTGGTGGTGGATACCTTTAGTAGGAAATCCTCAAGCATGGGTAGTTTGGCTTGGATCCAGACTGAGGAGCGACCTTATGCTAGAGACGTTTAGAGTCTATGCAACAACTTGGTTAGATTTTGGATTTCAGATGGTTGTGGTGTGCTTGTATTTGTAGATTCTCATTCTTTATTTATAGAGCAGATTTGTGACACTCAGTTTCATGATGCTAAGTTGAGGATCATTCATGATAAGGTGCTATGGAGGGAGGCCAAGGCATCCAAGTTGGATTATTTGGGGGTATTTTGGGGATTAGGTCAAGAATTTATGTTCCTAAGTTAGGTGATTTAATGAGGTTGATCTTAAAGGAGGCCCACAGCTATAGATATTCTATTCATATAGGGGGTACGAAGATGTATCATGACCTAATTCAATATTATTGGTGGTCTAGTATGAGGAAGCATCTCATAGACTTTATTGCTAGGTGGTTAAACAATGAGCAAGTGAACTTTGAGAGCCAGAGGCCAGGAGGTGGGTCACAGAGGATGCCTATGCTCCTAGTGGAAGTGCGAGCATATATCTATGGATTTTATTATTGGGTTGCCTACTACTTCTAGTGATTATAACTCCATTTTGGTGATTGTTAATTGTTAATTGTTTGACCAAGTATGCTAACTTCATTCTGGGAAGGTGAGAGTAAAGTGCTCTGGAGTTGGATCATATTTATATTATCCAGGTAGTTCAGTTGCATGGAATCCCTATATCCATTATATCTGATCAAGGCACGTCATTTCTTCAAACTTTTGGGATACTATACAGTGTGAGATGGGTACTCAACTTGATATAAGCACAACCTTTAATGAATCGATGGCCAGACTGAGTATACTATGCAGGTGCTTGAGGACTATTGCAACCTTGTGTTATTGACTTTGGTAGTCGTTGAGATTGGTTCTTACCACTTACGAAGTTTCCCTATAAAAATAGTTACCATTCGAGCATTCAGATAACACCTTTTGAGGCATTATATGGTAGGAGGTGTAGATCTCTAATTGATTTGTTTGAGACTTCAGAGGAGAGACTATGGAGTATATATTTTTTTGCAAGATTCCATGAATAGAGTTAGATTTATTAAGACTTGATTACTTTTTTCCCAAAGTAGGAAGCAGTCTATGTTGCTAAAAGGATTAGTCCATTGGAGTTCATAGAGGGTGATAGAGTGGTTGAAAGTGTCACCCATGAAGGGTGTAATGATTTTTTTAATAAAGGAAAATTGATTCCTCGTTTCATAGGCCCCTTTGAGATTCTAGAGCGGAAGGAAGATGTGGCTTACATGTTAGCTTTCCACCTGGTTTGTCGTGGTGCATCCAGTTTTCATATTTCTATTATTTAGAGGTCTATGCCCGATGAGTCTCACATGATTTATTGGGATGCTTTAAATTTGAGCCCAGACTTTTCGTTTGAGAAGGATCTAGTTTCGATACTTGATAGACAGGTTCGGAGGCTTAGGACCAAACATATACCTTTTGTGAAGGTTTAGAGGAGACATCATCCAGTCAAGGAGGCTACTTGTGAGACCAAGTCTAATATGTGTAGCTAGTACCCCTCAATTGTTTGACCATTTGGGTACTTTTTTTTTTGAGGTTCGAGGATGAACATGTTTTTAGTGGTGGATGTTGTATTGATCCTTAAGGTCATTTTTACTTTTCCTGAGTATTTTGACTATTTTCCCTTCAAGTAGCCCTGTTATGTTAAAATAAGTGTGATTCCATGGTTGGTTTAGGTGCAGGATGTATTTTGATATGAAAATTTGAGAAATTTGTGTTTTTGGAGATTTAAAGTTCAAATTAGTAGCTATAGGGGTTATAAAGAGTTCTGGACCTTGTATCATAAATTCGTTAGTTTCATTAGCTCTAAAATGTCCAGTTTGGTCTAGTTAACTCTTGTTTAATTTTTTAGACCATCTTTGATGAGTTTGAGCGTTTAAACGGGTTAAAATCAAAGTTTAAGTGAATTGGTTGACTTGGATAAAGATTTGGTCTTAGATTGCTCGGATAGAAAATCCAATAGTTCTGATGGATTTGAGAGGTGGAATTTATCCTAGAATAAGGTCTTTTATATTTTTCATAATCCGTAGAGGTGTTTTGGTAAATTTTGGTTAATTTGGTTATAAATGGGACCTTAACGAGTTTCGGGTTAAGGATACCTCGTATACGTGACTTGATGGTTCTATTGAGTCCGAAACATCTAAAATGATATGTTTACATATATGGTTTATTGTTACAGGATTTTAAATGAATTCTTAAAGACCTTCTTATGATACTTTTGCCTTGTAAAATGCAGTTGTAAAACCAGTCAATCGTAACAACATGGGTCTCCATATAGTAGCTTCCAGACCAACATCTACGTACATCACCAGAGCACTATTGCACAGCAAATCAAACAAGACCTAAATATCCTCTGTGGTGATGGTAACCTCCCCAAATAAAAGGTAAAAACTGCGGGTATGAGGCTCCCAACTCTTGACAAGGTTATTCACCTTGACACGATCCAAAACTATTCTACCAGAGTCAATGACCAGCCCAAACGACTGCAAATAATCTCGAACATAATCGTGTGATGGGTTCTAATCTAGTAATCTCCATATGAATCAATCTTTTCTGCCTCAAAAATCTTAGAGTTCAGTATATGACCCACCTAGATGGTCTCTGATCTATACTCTTTTTAGAAAACCAAAACCGAAGGATCAATAGGCACCGGGTGCAAAGTGTCATACAATAAGCCGTCCTCATCCATAATAGACTAATTAAAATTATATTAATTAGATCAATTACAATTAAATTTGAGTCATATTGAATATTAAAAATAATAACAAGGTTAAATAAAATAAAAATAAAAAAATATTTATTTATTTTGAAATTCCATTATTTACAACTTTTTCAGATAACAACTGAAATTATTTAACACATAGTTAACAAAATTATGTTAATTTACAGAAATATCATTCTTTACAATATTGAATTGTCCAAATCCTAAACAAAGAAATACAAATTCTTTACAACTTTAAACTGTAAAAAATGACTTAATTTTGGACTCTATCTTTATTCCCCCTTGATTCATTCTTTACAATTTTAAGTTAGCATAAATTCTAAAAAAAAAAATACAAATTCTTTAACACTTTGAACTATCAATATGACTTAATTTTGGCATTTATTTTCGTTCCCTCTTGATCCTTGATTCTTCAGTCCATTTTGTGCTTGGTTACAAGCATTGGACAGTAGCTTTCTACGTGCAAATTCTATTTGCTAAATAAATATTGTTAATCAAATTGACTTTATGCACATGAATTTATATACTTGATCCTTGATTCTTCATCCCATTTTGTGATTGGTTACAGGCACCTCAACGATTTCAAGCTTTTCTTGGAGAGAAATTTTGTGCGTAAAAATTCTAATTGCTAGACTAATATTGTCAACAAAATTAAATTTTCATGCATAGAGTTTCTCTCCAACCTATTGCTATTTTACAGAAAGGAGACATGTTAGGCAACTGACAAAATTTAGTACCACTTTCGCGATATAAAATTGGATTGGAAACATTGTACGAATAATTATTAAATAAAGAATTAAAAATGTTGCATGAATAATCAACTATTATTGTGCCAAAGCTACTTAAAAAGGAGAAGAAACTAACAAATATAATAAATTTACAATTATAGAAGCTATCACTATGCTAAAATTTAAGATATTTCTTCATACTTAATAATGTATATATTGATAGGAGTGTTTAGTGTTAACAACAGAATTTTGAACATTACTATTCGATATGTATAATTAATTATATTAATCATGTTTTATATTCTTTGATTTTTGCCTTGGTCATAGAGTCTTTTAATAAAATTCATTAATTGTTAACTGTGATAGAACCCAGGATGTCTCTGACTCTCGTGTCGTTTGAAAACTTTGCAAAAGAGAATTAGGAGAAGCGCTCTTTCATGAAGTAGAAAAAGAATAAGAGTCTTGGAGACATCATGGGGTCTATCAAAGTTAACAATTAATAACTTAATCAGAAGATTCATTACCAAGGAAAAAAATCAAATAATATATATGATTAATATAATTAACTATACATATCAAATAACGTAGTTCCAGATTCAGTTGAGAACATTAAACACACCATCAATATCTCAATTACTAGAATGTGAAGAATTATACATCTATTGATTTTAGTAGAAGAATATCTACTACTAAATTGTAAACTATCATTCCTAAATTCATTATGACTTGATTAACTATCATAAGGTATCTTCAAAATTGTTTAGAATAAATCAAAACCTATAAATAAGATCTCAGTGACAATCACTGCAACCATCAGAAACATAATTGGCTAATGTAGGTGCCTAAACTTTTGATATGTCAGCCAAAGCTACTGGAAGATTTCAAAAATAATAAATAAACATGATTTTCTTTAATTCAGAATCTTTTACGTATAAATCCCAATTTATTGAATTATATAGTTGAATGCAAATTGAAGTTTATCAAATTAACTAAAATGCACAAGCACAAGAGTCTGCAACAAATAAAAAATATTTATTTGTTTTTACAGATCTTTTAGTGCCTATTATTGATGTATAAAATCTTCATATACCAACAACAGAAGATTCAGTTCCTAAAGACTATGACGATTGTAACTGAAATCTTATGTACGAACTCATCTTTATTCTAAAGAGGGAGTGGAAGGTCGCTAGGAAGAATTTAAAATCAAATAAATTAGAAATTTAAATAAAATTCCATATGTCCATATTATTTTTATTACCCTAGTTTTTTCAACGTGGCTTCTTGTCGTTGATCCATTAAGTTATATTCATGACCCATACATTTTTTTCCCTTTTGTATGTTTATTGCCTTAAAACCTAAAATCTAAAATGTATAAACCGTGGCTAACTTGTTTCAAAGAATAAAAATATGAAAACATGCAAACAGCTGCAACCGATGTAAGGATTCAAGGAGCCGTTTGTCATTCCTTAATTCTTTGCAACAAGAAAGACACAGTTTATAAACTTTAATTAAACTATTATTCATCTATTCTGTGTTAACT
>JBDJHY010147812.1:0-12970 GCA_039654485.1 Withania somnifera | reverse complement strand
ACAGCTATAACGGCTAGTTTTTGTTAAATTTTTTTTTTTTTTTTTAAATTGTATCGGACCGGGACGAACCGAGCCGGATCGGGACGGAACGAATCGAGACGAATCGGGACAAAAATCCCGTACCGTCCCGTCCCGTCCCGTTACCCGGTTCATCCCGTCCGATCCCAATTTGTCCCGGACTGAGACGGACCGGGACGGTACCGATCGTCCCGGTCCGGTAGTCCAGCCTTAACCTGAACTACTCACTTTAACCCCCATTTACCCGTACTCTCCTTTCTCTATTCCCGATTCCCCGCCACGCCCCCTCTCTCTCTCTCCAATCATAGAACAACCGAAACCCAAAAACTCCATCCAACTTCACGGTTCTAGCCAACAATTGTGCCAAAAGACCCTTAAATTCCTGCTCTTTCTTTATCAAGCAGCAAGGGGGATTTATGGGTCATTTAATCCTGTTGATTCCTCTTTTTGAAGTTGTAAATGAGTTATACTCGTCCTCTATCTCCCTAGTGGTAAGAGTTTGAATTTCCTCTTGATTTCTTTATTTTTACATGTATTTCGTACTGTGAAGGTACGTATTTGTCTCTTTTTGATTGGTGGATTTCAAATTCACCAAAATCAATTTTCAGATTTAAATCCCTAAGTGATTTTGGCCTTTGGTTCCTGTGTACAATAGCACTAGATCTTTGCCACCTATGCTCTATTTCCCCCGAATTTTGAACCCATTAATCCTAATACTCACTCTCTATATAAGATGCCTCCTATGCTATGTGAACGGGGTTTGGCAATTCTAGGGTTAATGGCTTTATTGTTAGCAGTCTAGGCTCTGAAAGGTGAGAACAAAATATTGAGCTTTTATTTTGTCGAAATTATGTTTCCAAGGGATTAAATGTTCCATTAAGAAGAGGCAAGATCATTATGCATTCCTAGTTTCGAGAGTATTTAAGAGCTATCTCTTATACTCAATCAAGGAAATAAAAGAATTGAAAGAAGCTTTACTAGTCTATCAAACCCCAAAAATCTAGTAGAAGTCATCCTTTTTCAACTAGTATTCCCAGTTCCTACCCTAAAACAGGCGGGAACAGTATGATTCTTATACTATTTTATCATTTTCTTTGTGAAATGATCATTTGGAGTGTTAAGGAGATTAATTGTTGTTTATTTGCAATAAGTTGAGGTATAAAATCCTACAGTTTAGGGGGTAACTAATTTGTTTGGTTTTTGTTAGATCCTTGTTCTCTATCTTGGAAGGGTTTTACTATTTTCTGAAGGCACTTATTTCTTTTTATTTAATAGGAATGTACTTATAAAGGGGGGTAGGGGTAGGGGTAAACATACTTGTTGAAAATAAGGCATGATTGACTTTGTTGTACCTCTTCTAGTTTTCTGTCTAAAACAATATCATTTATGTTCTTTGTTCTAAAAAAATGTGAAGTTCTACTCTTCTTGCATCAAATCAAATAGTGACTAGTCTAGGTTATGACTTTAGACATGTATTTCTTTTTTGTTGAAATTTAAAGTCTACTGAGAGTTTACTAGCACCATGTCTAGATCTCCACTCTCCTTGGTTATTCTATGATCATGTAAGTTGAATCCTTGACTTGTCTTGGTCTTAGTAAAATTTCCCATGAGAAAATGATGTTGTTTGTTAAGTAATTTGAGTATTTGATCACATAAGGAAAGGGATTTGGGCTAGCTCAGGCTTAACAAACCTTTATAAGAAATTCTATCTTCCTTAACTAATTCAAGTCTCTGTTGTGTGCAAAGTCTTAGTTTTTAGGGTGCAGTTGATCCGTTGAGGTGTTTGTGGGATGTTTAAAGTTTAGCATCATATTTTATGCCAAATTTGACCCTTGGTGGGGTTCATGTTTCTAGTTGATGTTCTTGCTACTTGGAAATTATGGATAGGACTGTCTAATTAAAGTAGAGGTTAATCGTTACTCACATTATAAGATCCCTTGCTCCTTCAACATCATAGTTTAAGTTTCTGGTTTACTTTGGTACTTTTGGTTCCTATAGAGTAATTTTGGTTATTAGTTTCTTAAAAAATTTCTCATATAGGTGTAGGAAGAGAAGTCTTTACTCTTAAAATGATAAAGCATGTCTCATTATCTGCAAAAAATGGAATCTTTTTTGTGGCTTGTCTACTTGGTAGTTTAGTACATCTACTGTCCCATCCTTTGTAAATTCTTGGTTCATTGTTTGTGTTAAACTTGGGCCTAGCACATGCTGTATGTTCCTATTAGTTTCTAAAAATATATAAACCTTTCTGTTTAGAAGCCATTTGTAGGAGTATGGAGATATCACCTAGTCTTATATTGTGTTTGTTGATAAAGTTTAACAACATGTTTAGTTTTATATATGGATAGAAAAAGCTTCATGAGTACAGAATGTACATTCATATTTACTAATTTCTTGTAAGTTCCAAGTCAACTCAGGGCTCAAGTTTTCTCTTGGCAAGCCTCTAACAAGACTTATTAGAATACATGTGCAATATATTTCATCATCTATTTTTGTTAAGTTTGGTGGTAGTGCTGGCCTTTCTTAATGAGATTTTTGTCATTCCTTTGACCCCAATCAGATAATAAAGGTTGGGTATTTAGAGGAGGTTTGATAGTTCATGCACTACTTACATGCATCTTGAGCTTGCTGGCACACTTCATTTTTTTTAAATATTGTTGATGAATTATACATGACTTGTAAGTTGTAGCTTTGATGTACAGGATCGACCTTCTTGGAATTAGGAAGTAGTAGACTAATAACTTTCTTGGAATTTAAAATCTATCAAGCAGTAACATGTTTAGTCTCTGTTCAAAACCAGGTGTTTGCCTCATGTGTTGTTTGTGTGCTTGTTTTTAATTTAAAAAACATGTAGTTTTAGGTAAAATTTTGATAAGTTCATGTCAAAACATGCATGTTTTATATAAAAATGGTCTTTATGATTTGTATAATGTTGTGTTAGGTGGTTACAACCCCATTGGCTGTTAGATTCTACAAAAAATTGGCATTAGTATTCTCAAGTAATGGCATATTTCTTTGCTAATGATGAAATCTTTTTGATCCAGTGCCATTTCCTTTGTTATCAAACTTTAATAAGAGCTTTTTAGTGTTAAAAATGTGAGTCTTTGCACCTAGAAATGGGAAAATACTAAGAATGATTAAAAGAACAAAGATATTCATCCCTTTTGGTAATTTTTGTGTGACCTACTTGAATCAACTAAAATAAAAGGATTGTATTGTTCAATAACCTCTGTTCTTCGTACTTTAACTTTTTAGCTTGGAATTGTGTAAGTTGGTTGAGTATTTCGGGTTTAATATATGAAGCCTTGTTTAATAGTGATTAAAAGTCAACCAGTGGTAACCCTTCTCTTGCAAGGTTGTCTAAAGTATGAGTATATGGTCTGCATGATTTTCAAACGTTTGACCTGAGTTGTCAGTTAAATATGGTTAGATTGATGTCTTGTTGCGGCTAGTTTATTATATATTTTGCATCAACTTTTATTTTCTTCGTCTATAATTCACTCTTTGAATTAAATTTATTATTAGTCTCTTTCTATTTATTTTGCATGAACTATATCCTATCCTAGACCAAAATGGGTACATTCCTCTTGCAGCCAAAAAATAATGGGTCGAAAACCCATTAAGAAAGACCGCAGTCCTATGGGCCCAAAAACCCATTTCATTTTTAATTTATTTCATTCTTGGGTTGTAACAGCCCATAAAGCCCAAAAATTTTCCTTTCTTTCATTATTTTCACTTATGGGTGAAGGCCTAATTTTTTTTAGTGATAGGACAGGTACAAAAGGAATTGTGTTGGGTACGGTTCTCTCCTAGTTGTACAGACAAGGAGAACCGGGTCCAACTGACTTGGATGGATTCCAAGTCAATATATTTCTCTATACTTCTATTTGGATTTAATAGTTATTTTTTCTATGTGATAATTGTAGCTTTGGAATGAAAATAATTTTTCATAGCATAGTCTAAGTCCCCTAGAGTTAGCTAACCCTTTGTTTTTATCAAAATTATTTCCATAGATTTGAGTTTTGAAAACCACCAAAGTTTCTATAACATTTTCACAATTAATCAATTAGTTGGTTTTACAATGGATGGATAACTGTGGTTTAGTGTACGCTCTTGGTGCCTTAATAACCTTCCAAGAGTGTTAATATAAACCCTTTATTCAAAATCTTCCAAACATCGAATATTTTCCTATTTTAATGTTTGAAGTCGCAAATAATGGTTCCTGTTTTTTCATAAAATCAAGTGAAGACTTTTTCTTTTAGGAAAGGAAAAAAACAAATAAAACAAAAGGTATCCTTAAGTAAGTACTTTACAAATAGGTGAGCGACGTCGCCTATTATACACAGCCTCAAAGGGGAGCCATCTGAATGCTAGAATGATAACTACTATTATAAGAAAACTCTGTCAATGCCATATGGTGATCCCAAGAACCTCCATCATTAAGGACACACGTTCTAAAGACTGTGTGTGCATTAGTCAACCCAAAATACATCACAAGGGGCTTATAATGGCCATAATCCATCCTAAAAGCTGTCTTGGGATATCCTCCATTTGAATCCGTAACTGATGGTAATGTGACCTCAAGTCAAACTTAGAAAAAATGGCTGAACCCTAAAGCTGGTCAAAAAAGTCATCAATACGAGGCATAGGATACTTATTCTTCATGGCTACCATTAAGCTGACTGTAATTGACACACATAAACATAGAGCCATCTTTCTTATTTACAAACAGAATGGGAGCACCCTAAGACGATACACTAGGCCGAATGGATCCCTTATCTAACAAATCTTGATGCCAAGTCTTAAGCCCTCTCATCTTGCCAGGTTCCATATGATAAGGTGCAATAAAAGTGGGACTAGTGCCTAGATTTAACTTAATGCAAGAATTCATGTCTCGCTCTGGTTGTAGGCTAGGGAGGTCTAATAATATGCATAGACCTAGGGGTCGCAGAATCAACACTAACATCTCTAACATATGCAAGGTATTCCAAATAACCACGAGGCATTAAGTGACTAGACATCGTGAAAGAAATAAGCCCCATCGGTGCACGATTACCCAAACCCTGCAACACGATTGGGGGTATATTAGGCACAACTAAGTTCATAGTCTGGGAATAACAATCCATGACTTCTCTATGAGGGTAAAACCAGTCCATGCCTAGTATCACATCAAAATCAATCATATCTTGCAATATCAAATTAACCAAAGTCTCAACATCCCCAATAATCACCGAACAGGATCTTAACACACGATCCACTACTAAATAATCACCTACTGGGTGGAGACAGATAATGGCACAGGCAATGGCTCACTAAACATACTCAAGCAAGAAGCATAATAACATGACATATAGGAGCAAGCCGATCTTGCACCGAACAAAGTCGAAGCTGGCTGATAACACATAAAAATGGGTTTCACAACAACATCAGAGGCTTGCACCTCGAGTCTACCTGGCACAGCACAAAAGTGACATCGACCACCTCCACGACCACCATCACGAGCCCCTCCCCTACCATGTTGAGTAGCACCACGATCGAGGGTACCTCCACCCTTGATTGAGGTGGAACGACTCTAACTGGATGAGCTGGAATACGATCGGGTACAATAGGAGGCTAGGCTACAGTTTGAAAAATACCTGACTGAGGACAATATCTATTAAAGTGGACCATACCTCCATAACTACATCACGAGTCTATTAGTGATGAGAGGAACCAGAATGGCCACCTTAGCCTAATGAACTTGGGGTAACACTCTGCAGGCGCAAAGACTAGCCCACATAAATCTAAAAACTGCTATTAGAAGCTTTTAGAGAGGCCTACTCCATGAACTACGATCTCTACGTTCATACTAGAACTATGGAAGTGACACTAACGAAGGGGACTCTTCTCCTCTCTATCTCCATCTCTAGGATCAAGGCCCTCGAGGGTACTAACGAGACTAAGAATAAACTAAAAATATGTTGCAGTAGTAACCAAAACCTTTGCAACCTTACGTATCTATGAATCTTATTCACAAACAAAATGATGGAGTTTCTCCACCTCAGTGGAATATAAATGTCCCTATATGCAGATAATGTATGGAACTCTACATCATACTAATTAGCTAACATAGATCTCTTCTTAAGTATTAAGAACTCCTCTCTCCTACAGCCCTGCTTAGTAATAAGAATGTACCTCTAAAGAAAGGCATCAAGGGATAAAGTCCAAGTGAAAGGAACTAAGTTAGCGAGTCTAGTAGAATAATAAGAAACTCCATAAATATTTGGCGAGGCCGCCCATCTGGGAAATAGTGAAATCCACGCCATGAGAATAAAACAAACTGAGGTTATAACAATGATCAATAGTACCAGTAAACCTTGGAGGTCCTAACCTCAAAAATCTTACCAATGCCTTCTAATCAAAATCAGACATAGGCGGGTGTAAAGGAATAAGAGGAACCCACTGATGTAGCGAGTGTTGGTGCTAAAAAAAGCATAACCGGTGCTGGGGGCACCTAAATCTGATAAATTGAGACTGATGGGAAAACACCCAAACCATATACACTAGGTGCTGGAGGCACCCCTAAACCATGAGTACTCAGTGCTGGCGGAGTAAATGGATTGAAGAGAATTGGTGCTGAGTCGGCTGACCCTACATACCCAATAGATGCATAAAAAACCCTCTCATTGCTTGTGTCAAGACTGCAATTGATGTAGGAATAGGAGAGAATAGTACAAATCCATGTACCTCTAGTGGCTACTGAATCGGTACAGGCTTATTCTAAATTGCTGCATCTATGATTGACGAAGCACATCTAGATAGAGTACCAACACTGACACGTGCTCGACCTCAGCTATTGCGATTCTTATTTGGTGCTCTTAATTGAGGTGTAACAGGTGTGTGATCCCCTGCTGCTACCGATGATTGTGTATGTACCATCTGCGAAAGAATGAATCAGAACAAATGAGATTTTCCAAAAACCAACTACGATCTATGCTCGATATAGAAATGAAAAGTGAAGAATTCATAAATGTCCATTTAGCATCCTACATATAAAGAATACACGTCTCTGTACTTGATCCATAGGACTCCACTAAACACTGGCTCATGTATTGATGATATAAAAAACCTAGGGCTCTGATTCTAATTTGTCATGACCCAATTTCTCTAGTCATGAGGGCTCTTACATTCCACCATAGGAGAACCACCCAACAAGTATACAAAGAATGAATAATAACTAAGTACAGAAGATATAACATAGATAAAGGACATGCATAAGTAGAAGTCTAAAACAGTTAAATAAACTCCAAAATCATATATCCAGTACATGAGCCACTAAATAAGAGTATATTATCTTAAAGGAAAGACAACATATGTCTCAACAATACAAAGAACAATGTAAGAGATAATGAAAGGTAAAAGTGTAGCTACAGACGCCAAGAGCGACCATCTACCATAGCAACTGAATCATGGCTCAAACAAGGATCAATGTTGAGCACCCGTACTAGGATCTACACCAAAAAGATGCATATCACTAAAATAAAAGGAAGGGGAAAATAACTATCAATAGGCATATCACCAAGGGAATCATAGCAGAAAGTCAAGTACGTATAACTTTACATCTAACATTTAGAACGAACAATATTAAGTAAAGAAAGTCTTTGCAGCACCCCATAATATCGAGAGAATACAAACAAGTAAAGTTAACCCACTTGCATCCCATTGTACCAGAAGGTACATATAAAAAAACAAGTGTAGAAAGTAAAACAAACATGAATGCAAATGATTCAGGTACAAGTGGTATATGACTGAGTATCATAAATTCCTTCATCGTATCTGTATCAATATGATCTCAACAGAAACTTGGGCTTACCTAACTCTGGAACAATATGATCTCAACAGATGCTTGGGTTTCCCAAAGTCTGGAGTAATACAATGAGGCATGGGCTTCCCCAAGTCTAGAGCAATAAAATCTCAATTGAGCATGGGCTTCTCCAAGTCTGGAGCAATACAATCTTGACAGATATATGGGCTTCCCCAAGTCTGGAGCTGGTCTAAATTATCAATGTAGGCTGCTTAGGCTTCCCCTAGGCCAGATGAACATGTAAAAATCAATGCATAAGGCTCAACTTCACCGATGCTAAATCTAAAGAATAGGGGTTATGCCATATTTTATCTCATATATCATCGAAAAATGTTAGTCATCTTAAAATTTCTCATTTTTTAGTCTTATAATTCGAAAATGGTGCTACAGTCGTGTATGGTTTGACAATTAGTGATACTAGGCTCTTAGCCATAAAATTGTGGAAACTAATGCATTAAACCATTTTTCAAAATGATATGCTCAATCACAAATGATATCACAGGCAAGCCCTACGACCTTGCACAAACTCAATATCTATAATGGGAATAACCAACTAATTCGATATTTGGGACTTATGGTTATTTCATAACCCTCCATCTATGTTCCAGAGTCTATCAAGACTACTGGGAAACTATTATCTTAAATGCAACATCAATGCATAGTGAAGAAGTGTACTAGAGAAGCGGGTAGGGTCATGGGTACCAACCTAGAAATCCCATCCCCCAAGGATGTCTATGTATCACAATCATTCCCTATATAAGCCTAGTCTAAGATCGTAAGAGTAGCCTACGTGGCCTCTGACGAAGCATTTGCAAAATCCAGTGTAGAGGATGCCGGGACTATTATAAATAAGTCAAATGTATGCAAACAAGCTCCCATGATCACGCAACTATCAAAACAATAATTTAGATGTTAAAAGGAATCTAGCGATACCCATAAAGCTACGAAAATACTCGGGGTAAAACTAAAATCCCAAACAAGCGTACAAGCTTAGGGGCTAGCAAACCTTAAAGCTCAAACAAAGGGATCAAAACGTTCCTCATGATGTAAGGAACACATACCCAAAGTTTGAAGTTAAGATGAGAAAGAAAAGGGATTGAAACAATAAAATAAAGTGAAGAAAAACACATGGGGATTTTTAGGGATATTTGGGTGAATTTTGGAGAAATAAAGGTGGAAACTTACTAATAATTGTCAAGGAATTAAACAAATCATGTTTCCCAAGTCACCCACAAGCTTATGCAAAGACCCAAGTGATTTAATGGAGGTTTTGAAGTGTTTGAAGGTGAAACAATAAATAACAAAGGCAAAAAAATTGAGTTTCCAGCTATTTATAGTTCCTGGAAAACTTAACTATCCAATCTCATATAGAAGACTCAGAATTTCAAGTCCAAAGGTTTAACTCATCGTGGTCGTGTGCCATACGTGCCACGATCACGAAGAAGGGGAAGGAGACAAGGCTCTTCGCAGTATCTTGAAGAATATAAGGAGATTGCAATTTACAAATAGGAGGGCTCATACCATTGCGATGAGGAGGCCATAGAAAAAGTTTATTTTATTCCTTTGTTTCGAACTTCGGGAAGGGAAACGATTACGTTGAAGACCACACTAAAAGCTGAGCAGACCTGAAAAACCAGCAATAAACAAAACTACGAAACAATGCTTAAAATGCATTCCGAAACAGATGAATGCAAACCAAATATGAAAAGTGCAATGATATTCCCGACATGACGTCCGGACAAAATTACAATTTGAGTCCATTTTGAAAAAATGTTGAACATTCAACTCTGTACCAAAATAACCAACTTCTTAATTGGGTATTCGAAAAGAGTGCAGTTTGTCCGAGACCTAAACGAACAACTCATCTAATCTAAACTCGATATTTCAAAGATGATAGAGTAGTCAAATTTTAAATGTAAGGCCCAAAACATAACCCGCCAAGCTCCAAAAAGCAACATAAAGCACCTAAAACATGCAAAATCACACAAACTCAAAACAAAGCTCATGTATTCAAACAGAGAGTCCATCTATACCAAAATCTATATTCCAAAGCTAACAGAGCTATTAGAAATTGATTCCTAGGTCTATCTTCATTGAATGTTGACTAACGTCTACTATTTCAATACTAAAGGCTCTAAATAGGGAAACAAACTTAAAAACCAAACGAACAACCCGGGAACCAAACCACCAGTCCCAATAAGTCATGAATGACTTAGGCTGCTACAAGAAAGCTATAGAATGCAAGAAAAAAAAAAACTCAAATATGAATATAAGGGTCATTATAACAAGTACAACCTCTGAATGATAATTTATGATCTCTAGATAATTGATAGTAATCTCTAATTAACTAGATCAAACATAACATTGCTTAGCTTTAACTATGACATATAGAGATTTATTCACTACATATTTGATGGCTATGAAATGATAACTAACTTATATGAAATTGTGTAATAAATAAACCATATGAGTAATATGAAGTATGAATGGAAGCAAGTATAGATGTGATGACCATATGGATGCCCGAATTGTAACAATTAAATCAAGTACTATGAAGATACGAATAATAAATAAACTAAATTTCATGAATAATACCATAAATACCAGGGCACAAAATAACTATTTTCCCTATCCTTTTATTATATTGACTGTTATGACCCTTGTGAAGGAAGTGTTACATATCTTGATTCGTGTCTCCCAAAATTACAATAGATTGTATGCTTCCCTTACAATAGCTAACCTACATAAAATTAAGTTCTACAACCATTACAAATATCCCACAAACTGATTCAAGACATATCGGCCACACATCAACTAATAGGCTACTGACTTGTTCGACAAACTCTCTTTATACTTATGTGTCTTTCTACTACCCTTCTCTTATTACAACTATAAGTTAGAAACACATTGGATATAATTTTAGCATATAATAACCACATGGGACCTTCAAAACATTCTGCACACTCAAATAGGTAGCATGTCTGTACAATAGTCAAAAACTCGATTTAGCGCCACACCCTTCAATTTAAAGCCCAAAAATAGCCACAACAAAACAAAACCACGAGGTTTATAGACAATGCATCCAAAAAATAATATATTACATCCCTGATATAAATCAATAAAATCAGAACTCATAATCGAGGCTTGAAATTACTATCCCATGAGTTAATACTACAAAATGTCTAGAATTGGTTCTTTCTTTTCAATTATAATAATGGACGGAGGACTTAAAATTTACCTATATTTTCTGTATATTTTAAAAAAAACACCAAATATTTAAGCTTGCGATCGCAAAGAGAGAAGAAACAGAGGGTCACAATCGCGTGAAGGAGACCTACAATTACAATGAAGGAAGAAGATTATGTTCGTGATGGTGTGACTCCTCTTCGTGATCGTGAAGAATAAAATAGACTGCACTAGATGCTATTTTGACAACAAAAACTAGCTTTTGCACAATGCTCTTATTATCACTATAAATGTGTTCGAAGTCCGATAGATGCAAACAAGATATGCAATCACAATTGAAATGACATTCTAGACACAATGGAACAGTCAAAATTTGGGTACGAGGTTTTTTCGTAGAAATGTTGACTAGTAAAAACTTAGGACAAAAATGTCTAAATTTCACAAAACTACTCGAAATCACACTGGATGCCTCTGAAAATGAACCAAAAGTCTTCCTAACCCTACTATAAATTGTCTCATGTATCGAGAGTACCAACAAACCTAAGCTTTGGTAGTTATTTTTCACAACCTGATTTTCCAGGTTATGAGGTTACCTATAACCCACCATAGGTGAACCACACTAAAATCAGACAACGACATATATAATAAAAGAGAAAAAAGACGAAAGATAAAGAAAAATCTAATAAATAAAATGAAGTTAATATCATAAAATCTGGTATCTTTGATACAGTAGCCGTTAAGTAAGGGAGTTCCAAAAAAAAGTACAGTAGTACAACAAATGCATTTGTTTCAAACTCAAATGATAGTAAATAAAGACAAAAAAGATGTAAGGGGGCTCTGATTTCCAAGAGCTCTCTTCTACCTTGAAAATCCATAAGTTGCATAATCTCCGAATTAAGCATCAAAAACTCAAACTATAATCTGTACCAGGGAAGGTGCAGAAGTGTAGTATAAGTACCAGAAAGCCAAAGCAATTGGGTACCTAGTTGGATTCATAGGCCGACTAGGTTCATATAAGAAATAAAAGCAGTAAATAAATAAATAATGAAGGAAAGGTCACAGAAATCAGACAAGTAGAGAAATACACAGGTAGGCATACTAAATAAATTATGTAGCAAGTAAATAAATAAACTAATTTTACTAATGGTAATTGAGGATTCAGCTGAAGGAAAAGAGGCATATCTAAATCCATGCTCAACTAATAGATAAAAATAGATACATATAGCGCAATATACCGGTAACCTTAATAAAATAACAGATGAAATTGAGTATCTAATGCCATCCAATCATGAAAAGTAACATCAAAAGAAGGAATCCAAGTGTAATAAGTAATACTTAACAAAATGATCCAATAAAAATATAAATAATGAAACTACAATACAATTGGCCACCCATACACCCGAGGGATATGAACAAGTGAAACAAACCCCCCGAGCACCCATACAACCAGAGAGTACAAATAACAAACAACTAACATGGATAGAACTTTGTAAAATAATCTGATATGATGCTTGTAAAAATCATGTATGCTACTCCTTCGGTACCCATAAGTCTAGCAGGCAGGACATATAAAGGTCTTTACTCGTAAACCTCAACTCCATCAAATACCCCTCCTCTAGTCGCTCGCTAGATCGAATCATTAAGGTCCATGTAGGTTGTCACTCCATAGAATATCATAATCTCATAAGTGTACTCGAACCCCATTTGGGCCAATCTCAATAATATCAAATCTAATTATTCATTTCTCGACCTTATCCAGCTTTAAAATTAGTATGAAAACTCAGTGTCTAGCGGTAGGGTGTGGGCAAGTCTACCATTAATTAAAAACACAGAATATATCCTTAACCGTTGTCACGACCCGACTTCTCGGAGTCATGATGGTACCTACTATCCACCCAGTAGGAGAACCAAACCCTGTAGTCC
>JBDJHY010147803.1:0-12970 GCA_039654485.1 Withania somnifera | reverse complement strand
GAGGAGTTAATCTTTACGTGATTTCCGGAATTGATAAAGTTAATTATGACAGTCCTAATCCTACCATAATTCTACCACATATTCAGGGTAGTACCTTCCATATATAACTCTTCCTCATTTAGGGGTCTTTAATTGCAGTAAATATCAATTAATAACATTGTTACCGTTATTTATGTGGGTCTTTGCTATGGGCCCACTTCGTTTGGGTCATACTCTTGTTAGGCCCATATTATTTAGGTGGCCAATGCGTCCTTTCAGCCACACTCCTACAGTACATACAGAGGAAAATCTCCTAGAGCAACTATTTTTCGAATGGTGGTTGTTTGTAGTGTGTATCACATCGGAAGGAAAGCAATTTTAGAATATTTCCAAGGACAAGCTCGTGAGCCTAATGCAGTAATGAAGATCATTATTCAAGAGATGTGTCACAAAGTTAGCAAGTAATGAAGATCATTATTCAAGAGATGTGTCACAAAGTTAGCATGAAAATAGAGTTAGATAGACACCTAAGAAACTGGAACTTCTATCCCATATAAATACATAATTGATAGAATTCTTAACGGGGTTGTTGAGGTGACTGATTGGAGCTAGATGAAATTGTAGTCTTCTTTTTTTTTTTTTTAACAATGTAGGTAATAATGATCCAAACAAGCTGTTAGTTTTCGAATGGTGTCAAAACAGAAAAGATCAAAATTGCTAAGTAGTAGTATTAAAATTAAATACTTGAAGGGTCTATTTGGTCAAATATAATAGTTTAAGAATGTATTTCAAGTTTTAAGTATAATTGGAGGATTTTGTGGTCAAAATATTTAATATTTTCTCCATTCAATATTAGTTATGAATTATTTTTAAAATAAATTTTATTTTAATTTCACTTATGATATATTAAGAAAAATGTTTTTTTTTTTACCTTTATCATTAATTAATAAAGATAAAAAAGTAAAACGATTATATGAATAATTGGAGGTATCAAACTAATATTGAATGGAGGGACTAATTTAAAATAGTTTCAAGCAATATGGTTAGATTTGATGGCTGTGTCTCCACTCACCTAAGGCTTGTACCCTCCTATTGGTTTTCCCCCATAAGTTTCCAACTCCCTCTATTCTTCTGAATTGTTGCTGAGATTCTAGAATCTTGTATTCTTCGATCTTCCTTGCTCGCTTTCTCATGGATCCTCCTACCTCTTGGGATTCCTTGCGAAAGCAGGTAACCCTCATTCATTTATATCCATTTCTTTTGTTTAAATAGGCTGTTTGTGCTTATGTACTATGTTAATCTTCTCTTTATCGTTCCAATTGTATTGTCGGTTTGGATGAAATTGAATAGATCTATGGGGTTGGTTTAGGTATATTTGATCCTCTAGTTACGGAGGGAGATTTACATTTTAGAGGTACGGTTGCTCTGAATTATTATTGATCTGGATCTGATATTTCTGATGACCTGGGTTCAACATCATGAGATCTCGGGTGGGAGGTGGTGATAGCTGGTCTGGCACTGTAATTATTTAAAAAAGAGATACTATTCCAGAATCAACCAAAAGGTACAACGACCCGAGCAACCAGAATTACTGTAAATATATATCCTGCAACCATTAGACAAAGCAACATTAAGAGGATTAGATTTTAGCTTAGTTTTAAGTTGTTGGATTTCATTGGATTGCTAAGAAACAACTACAACATACCCAGTGTAATCCCGTTTAGTATGTACGTAGACCTTAGAGAGGCTGTTTCTGATACACCATGGACCCACTTTGTGGAAATTTACTGGGTATGTTGTTGTTGTTGTTGTTGTTGTTGTACTCTTGAGGGTAAATCTTTATAAGATATCCATAATGGTGTGCCTTCTTTGCTTTCCATTTGATTGGAACCTGAAAAGAGCGATAAATTTTTTTTTTTTAAACAATATGGACTTTAACGACTTCAGTCGGTGCTTGGAGATTTGAGTGTACATGACTCTATTAATAGTTATGTAAGTGTCTTTGACTGAAACTTGATTGATTTTCTTTCAAATCCACACTACTAAAGGCATGAAATATCACATATGAAAAGCGAATAAGAACAGTAGAACTCAAGTTTCGGGGATTCTAGGAAAATTAACTTTGTCAACAATCTGCACAAAAAGCTGTCCTCCATGTTTTTTTTTTTTTTGTAAACCATGGTGTCTATACCGGTCACCTCCCTCCAGCAATAGATACCAGTAGCTTTGTCCACCAAGGTTAGGACATATGGGAAGAAACACCTAGTGTTTTTTTATCTCTGCTGGATTTGAACATGAAGCAATTAGTGTTTTTTTATCTCTGCTGGGATTTAACTTGGGACCTCAGGTTCTCAACCCACCTCATTGACCACTAGGCACACCCGTGGGTGCCCCCTGTCTTCTACTTTTAAGACCTTATCACAGAAAACATGATCATATTTGCACGATCCCTAGTATACTTTTTAATATGTGCTTCAGTGCTTCCATGCCAAAGCCTACAATGTTATTACATCCAAAATTTAAATCTTCAAATGGCCAGTCTCTCATTGTGAAACTTAGTTGTATCATACCACATGCCTATTATTCTTTTCAAAGTTGAAACTAAAAAATTCTGCACTGAGATATTCCAAGGCAGAAGGAATAATAAGCTCCATTAGTTAAAAATATTTGATGAAAATTATGCCAGAGGGAAAATGATCTATCAGGCAGCTCTCATCCGTGTCTTGAAATTCAATTCTTTATTCTTTTCGATCAGGCATTTTATTGCTCTTTTCTCCTCTCCCCTCCTCTCCTACCTCTTTTTAAGTATTCAATATCCCTTTTTGACCACACTGCATTTGGTCTTTTTTAGCGGTAGTGCTATACAGATTTGATAGGAGTTAGGACTGCGTGGAATAGGATACTTGCAAAATTGGATTCTGCTATCTGCCAAATTGGTTTCGGCTTAACCTCAGGTTTATTGAGTTATCAGGGCCATGGTAAATTAAAGGACTTGTCAAAGGATAGGATGAACTTGTTTTGGAAGGTTACATAGTCCAGCAGAGACTCAAGGATGAGGCCTGGGAGGTCCTAACTTTGCCAACTTATATTAGCTTTTAAGCCATTTGGAGATGATATCACCTAAAGAAAACTGAACATGAGCATTTTTGATTGGGAACTTATAGCAGCATGCATAAAGATGAGTTTCTCATTTTTCTTTTGGGGGGTTTTGAATTTGGATTGTTAGTTTCTTGGTTGCACTATTGAGTATTTGGGAGTTTGTTGCAGGTTGAAGTGGTCTCGCTTTAGATTTTAGTGCTTAATGTAGGAACCCTGAAAATCCATTATTCTCACTTAGTCTAAGCATTGTTGTTCATTTGAGCTTATGATAAGATTTCCTGAAGAGTTTATTAAGGGTATGGAAATTGCCAGAATCACGACAAATGGTTTGCATGTGGTTGGGATAACTTTTAGTTGATCCTCTTTCGTTTGCTTGATTTGGCTTAGGTTCACATTGGAAAATTGATCTTGTTGATAATGTGGTGAAGTTTTTGTTGAAATCTCATTTTTAATTGCTTTTGTTTGTTCCTCATATGCATTAAAAAAATTCTGATACTGGTTATTCAAATCCAACCAGGCAAGGAAGCTTGAAGCTCAGCTGGATGAGCAGATGCATTTGTATCGTAGGTTTGTTTCAAACAAAACTGGTAATGCTAATGATAACGATCTAGAATCTAGTATAGATCAGCTTCTCAAGCAGCTTCAACAAGTAAATTCACAAATGCAAGCATGGGTTTCATCTGGAGGATCTGAGATCTTTTCTCATACACTGACTCGCCATCAAGAAATTCTTCAAGATCTTTTTCAGGTACTTCAAATTCTTTCTCCCCAATGGTTCTTGCTGTCACTCTATTTTATGTGCGGTAATGGGATTACGTGCCAAGAAAAATGCCAATGCCTTGTTGCTTAGGCCTTTTGTTCAAACGCAAAGTTAGTGCAACACAGAGTGTATGATAGAATTACATCATGTGTTCGGAACCTTGCTGATGCACTAAGTCAGGTATTAAGTAAACATGGGTATAAGGGATGACTCGCTATCTCAAGTTCCAAAGATGAAACTACAAATTTCTTAGTCATCTCAAAAGATAAAGGCCTTATTAGAAGCTCAGAAATTGGTTGTGAAGCTAGTAGACCTTTTTTATGGTAAGGTGGGAAGCTAGATATCCGGAGTTTCTAAGACAAACTTGCCCTTGAAAAATATAATGGGGTCTATTTCACCTAATAGTTATTCTTGGAACACTGACAGAGGTTCTCGTCTCTTGGCAGTATTTTCATGGCTATAACACCTCTTACAATCATCTAACTAGTAAAGAGCATGCTCACTTGGGTGTATTGCAGTTAGCCAAGATGAAAGTCGATAAATGGAAGAAATTTGCCGAATGTGGTAAATCTATTTGATGAGATCCAAATTTAAACTAAAAGAAGGCCTATGTGAGAAATAGTTTTATTCACAGTAAGAATCAAGGGGAAGAATGAGTTACGCTTTTAGAATCCTCTCTTGGCAACGTCTAGTTCTATCAAATTGCCTGAGTATGGAGTAAATTCTTTAGTTGCGTTGCTGAAGAACAGTTGAAACTAACAAACCCGTCCATTGGTAAATGATGATTTAGATGGAGCAACTTCTTTAATTGTGTTGCTGAGAACAGTTGAAATTTAGAGACAGGTCTTTGAGTAAATGATGATTGATCCAGAGTAGGTCTAGCTTTTGACCTAGCAAAACTCTGCTCTTACCTAATATAGCCCTGATCGTTCCCATGCCTTCAAATGCTTTAAGGCAGATCTCCTTATTTGATCTAAGCACCTGATATAACCCAAATGTTTTTCTTTTATTTCTTTCCACTTGCAAAAGGATATGATGAGTTTAAAGAAAGAACATAATATCACCATGTGTGCAAAACGTGCATAGTATCGCAAAACAAGAATTCGAAAACTTCTGATAAATTGGTAACTTAAACTTAAATACACACACTAAGAGGTACTTATAGTAAATAACATCTTGTCCAGTTGTTGAATAGTTAAATCAACAAGAAATACTTAAAGATGGTTACCATGGGATTATGGTGGAAGGGGAGCCTTGGAGTACCTGGTATAGTTGTCTCTATGTAACCAGGAGGTTACGGATTCGAGCATTGGAAACAGCCTCTGGCAGAAATATAAGGTAAGGTTGCTTACAATAGACCCTTGTGATTGGGCCCTTCCCAGACCCTGCGCGTAGCGGGAGCTTAGTGCACCGAGCTGTCTTTTTTTACCGTGAGATTATGGTGGGATATGTTTGGATAGTTTGTTTCTCACTTGTTGGGTAATTCAAGAATTGTGAAAGATATGATGCTTAGTTGGAAGAGGAAGGAGACTTGGAACGTGTTTCTGATAGCACTAATGTGGGGAGTTTGGAGAGAGAGAAATAGAAGAGCTTTTGAAAGTGGAGAATCGAGTTTCTTGTAGTTGAGTAGTAGTCTCCACCCCTTATTTTCTGTTGCTGTAGAGAAAGTTTCTTGTTGTTTAGAGAATTGGTTGGGTTTGTAGAGAACCACTTTTTACAGTGTCCTTTGTATACGGCCATTTTGGTCATGTTAATGGATGAAAATATTTTTACTTGACAAAAAAAAAAAGTTAAGTTTATCAGTGACTTGCCAAAGTAAAACAGGGGCCTGAACCTTTCAAGTGTGACATGCAATTGTGGTATTGGGAATCAGTGATATTTGATCATGGAATCTTACTTCTTAAAGAGATGCATGTGACATTGGACAACTCCCAAATGTCTAGTAGCAGCTTGTTTGCATTTTCCACTGGACACTTTCTGATATCCAATAGAATGTTTGGTAAAACTTCCTTTTATTTAATAACGTAATTGTACTTAAAGCAGTGTTGTCAAAGGCACCCAAGCAAAGCTCACAATATGTTGAGCGCAATGCCTCGCTTAATGTGCGCTCCAGTGTTGTCATCAAGACTCTTAAGACATATTTTTCCTTGCCGATGAGCATTTTCTGAAGAGCTGACATTAAACAATTAATGTTTCACTTTACTGTATTTTTTTTTCAATTTCTTTGTCCATATATTTGTTATTCATGCTTATGTTAGTTTTGAACTATATATAGTTCTATTTATTTCCCATTAAAGCCCACACTTTGTTTGTGCTTAAAGCCCCAATGGGCCTTACAGTATTTTTGTGCTTTTAACAACAGTGACTTAAACAAACTTTCCTGTTGGACTGTAGGAGTTTAATCGGCTCCGTTCAAGTTACGGAGCGAAGAAAGAGCATGCTTCATTGCTTGAAGATTTTAGGGAGTTCGACCAGACCAGGTTAGATCTGGAAGATGGTAGTGGATCTCATGACCAAGCACTCCTTAATGAACGTGCTTCCCTCCATAGGAGTACTGGACAGGTAAAATAAATAACGAAGTTCCTTCGATATGTTGATGGTGGTCAATTTCCTTGTGACATGAAGGACAATTTTTTATTGGCGATCCGAGATGTTGAAAGTGTCAAACAAATGAAAATTCTATCACGTATAGATTTAAGTTACTTGCTGCTGTTAGAAGCTTCCACCACTAATTATAGAAGTTGTCTCATGTCGTTGAACTGTGTAAGCGAACTCATTCAATCAATATAATTTAAAGTAGCTGGGCCGCTCCAGACTTGTCAGGAAACTAGAAAATTCCACCACTAGTTATGATGTTGGATCCGTCTTTTCATATGTGAAAGTATTTCTCAAACACTTGGAGCTACCTGAAAACATACTTTTGTTTCTTGCTTCTCTTTCAATGTTGATCTCTCGCTTTCCTCATATGAATATGATAGTTGGGATGATGCACTCAACATGAGATATAGACATCCAAATAAGGTAAAAGTAAAAATCATCATGATAATTGATAAAAAATTCATCAGGATAATTGATATATTAATCTTAAAATAAATATGGAGGCCAAAATGGACCGTAAACCAAAGCACTATGCTACTATATACATAGCTTCAAAACATTTGCATCTAAACTATTACGCGTTTTGTCTTTGAGTAACAATTGTAATTACATGTAAAGGAAGGAAAAACTGAAATCTAGAAGGATGCAAAGCCCGTCCAGATGGCCATAGATTTTCCATGGACATTGTAATTTCTAAGATTACTTGTTCTATTTGAGTATCATGAGCTGCTCTTTCTGTTGTTAATTTAGTAGCTGTGCGTATTGTTGTATTCAATTGCTGATTTCTTGATGACATACTTCTTGATATAGATGAATGGTGTAATTTCTCAAGCTCAAGAAACATTAAAGACACTAATGTTTCAAAGATCAACATTTGGTGGCATTAATTCAAAACTCAGCAATGTCAGCAGTCGCCTCCCAACTGTAAGTAAACTATGTTTTGAGCACCCTGTTTATATTCTCTTGAATATTTAGAGGTGAGCTGATGCAGGGGAACTTAATGTTCTCATTCTAAATAGTGATGGTATTTGATCAAGATGAGTCATCTCTGTGGTTCTTGTTTATCTCATCCTTCCAAGTGTCCTCAAGGGATTGCTTGGGATTGAGGCTTAGGAGCTACAAACTGGAGATTCCAGTTTGGATGCCAGGTAGATACCCAATCAATTTTGGTGAATAGGCTAACTGCATGTGCCATTATAGTAAAGGTCCCCACTAATTAATTGGAGTGCCTGCAAATTAATCCACACATCACCACCATAAAGAAAAAAAAGGGAAAAGGTTCAAATTTGTCCCTGTACTATCCATAATTTCTCAATTTTGCCCTTTGTTACACTTTTGGTCCATTTATACCCTTCTCTTTAGCTTATTGTCTTGTATTACCCCTGACCATAACATTGCTCCAATGTGAATTGGATGGACTCTAACACGTGTTCTACATGTCTAAATGCTTCGAGAGGAGACATGTCCAAATTTAGCCCTCAACTCTCGGCTATGGTTTAAAACTTACTCTCAGGTAGGAACTATGGTAGATGTCAAGCACAAAATAAGGTTCTTCTTATAGCCGGGGTAGCTTGGTTCCAAAATATTTAACAGAGGATCGATTTGCTCAATTTTGGTTAGTACATGGGCAAATTTGACCATTTTCCCAAGATAAAATAAAATAAGATAATAAAAGAGGAACGTGATCATCAGAGTAAATCTTTACGAAATATGAAGTATTGTAGTGCCTTAGTGGTGTTTGTAGATTTCTGCAAGCTCTAGATTACTTGGGAGAAAAGTGATCTTATCAGCAGCATAATTTTTCGCCTTCTCTTTTAGAACCCTTATTTAGAGGCTATCACAGCACAGCCCCTCTCAAAGAGTAGCATCAGTGCATTACATTGTTAAATGTCTCCTTTTCTTATTTGCTCTCCCTCTATTTGCAGGTTAATCATATTCTTTCAGCAATAAAGAAGAAAAAGTCGATGGATACAATCATTCTTTCATTAGTTGCCTCTGTCTGCATGTTTCTCATTTTGGTTTACTGGATGACGAAATGAGACAGTAATTACTTGGGCCTCTCGATGGAGCTTCAAGCGCTGTCTTCGTTGGTTGCATCATTTTGTATATTCACACCCTGTGAACTTTGTAACTTTTCATTTTTATACATGTAAGATGGTATCTTCAATTGGTTTTGATGCACGCGATTGCTTGTGTATGTTGGCCAATTCCAAGTATCAATATGGATCAGTAATAGATCGTTTTGGGGGTGTGAAAGTGAGAGAATTCAGTGGCCGCTCAGAGTAAATCATGTTAATTAATATGAAGAATAGTTTATTTGCAAATGTCTGTAATGTATAGGAGAAGATCAAATCACCAAATATCGTAAATCAAAGAGCAGGTATTTAATTACAATGGCAACCATGACACATGATTCAACTGCTGCTTTTTTTTTTTCTTTTTTTAAAAAAAAAAACACACATGTATGATTTTACTCCGAACCTGAGGGTTAAAGGCCATTATCTAAGGATAGTGTAAAAATTGTTAAAATTGAATGTTTTTGTTTGACTTCACATCATATGTTATTGTTAAAAGTTAAAACAGAAGGTTCTGTCTCGCAAGTACAACCAATAAAGAGCTTCCTATTTCCCTCAGGACTGTCCTTCCCCCTCCCCCCGACCCCCACCCCGTGATAATTGTGGTATTCAGGTCAATTTGAATGCATCTTGAGTTGCAACCTCTCACCAGCAACATAAACTCCGTCTGCCAAGATTAAAACATATTAAAAAACAAATTTGTTTACCAAGATTAGAACATATAAAAAGAAATCACCTAACTGTTTTTTCCTGAGTCTGAAACTAAGACCTTATTATTCACAAATTGCTTCATTGAACAGCAAGCCACGTTCTTGGTGCTCAACAACATCTATGCTAATGAAACTATCTTCGTATCGTTTTTTCCTCTTAAAAAAAGCAGCATTACCACACCAAGCTAATTATCGTCTTCGCCAAGAATTCCGTTGCATGGCAGCTTATAAAGTGATTCAATGCCTTCTCTCTCTTTTTACAATTCTAAAAATGCTATCGCTTCGACATTCTTGCCAAAAAACAAAAAAATGTTTAGTAAAGCTTAAAGAGCCAGTACTCCAAATGAAAGATAGACCATCTCACTCACTAATTTCAATTGAAGAATTTCGTTAGACAAGTATGATCCCATTTTACTTGCAGCCACTCCACAGATGCCCAAATTGAAGCTGAAAAAAAAAATCGAAGCTACCTAGCCAGTAGACTTTTGCCTCTCACAAAGTCCATCAACTTAAGGTTAATGACGTGAGAAACAGTGTTATGATGTCATTGTTTATTGTGGTTTTCAAATCGAAGTGTAGGTAAACACGGAGATACGAAGAATAGTAGAAAACTAATCCAAAAAATCACAGGCTAAGCATGGATCAATATTACAGAGAATTTTACAGAATAGAGACGTGACTCTAGTTTTCAATAAAAGACTGGATTTTTCTCAACCATCCAATTGCTTCAATTCTATCCTTATTCACCATAAATTCATGAAGGAATGCAGAAAGATCATCATTTATCCCTCTTGCCTTTAGGAATTCATTTAGGCCATCTCGGAAGCCACTGTTCAAATCCCTGAAAGTAATAACACAAAAGAAGTATCAAAAAGTCAGGAGCAAGCATAAGAAACTACAACTAAACAATGAACACAGAAAATTTATCAGAATGAAGTATACTATTATTTTCGCTAGACAAAGAAAGGTAGACGATATCCCGTGGGAAGTGTTAAACATTTTGATGTTCAGCATATTGCACATCTTTTACACTAGGGCAGCTGCCCATAATCACTGTAGAAACTACTTGTGACTCCTTTTTTTATTTCTCTAAAGAAGAGTATAGCATGTTACCAGGATGATCTGATTCAGGACAGTTGATCACTGTCCTCAAACTGACATGAAACTGACATGAAACTGACTAAAATAGAAAAGAAAACTCTAATGAGAAAAATGAAAGACATTTCAGCTACTTTTTCCTGTTTTTCTCTTCTTTTGCGGATTATAACTCTTTTAAATGGATGAAATAGATCAGTGCAAGTATAATGCATACACAATACAATAAAGTAAGGAGATGTCTCATACTTAACATTGGGGCCCATATAAGGTTGAGCTCGAGAACCATCGCTTCTGAGCAAGTACACTTTCTGAATTTCCAAGGAATTTGGCCAGGATGAACAGACGAACTCCAAGAACTCACTACTTCCACTCTTCCATATGTCAACTAGCACACTTATATGAAGCCGCACATCTTCCCCTAAATTCTCATCATTTTCTTTTGGTACAGTAATTGCTCCATCAATCATCGTTGCCTCGATTTTGATGTGTTCATCCTTGCCGAATTTTCTCTTCAAGGTAATCCACTGCTCACCTGGCCGATCTTCCACCATAAATGTATTAAACTTTGTAACAGGCTGGAGAAAGTTAACGTAAAGTGTGAGAAACAAGAGGGATGCAAATATCACCATTGAAATTGAACATTTCAAAGGGACTTCAAAGAATAACAGAGCTATCTTACAGTATCCTTATCACAGAAAGAGATGTAAGCTAATAGAGATTATAGTATAGCATAAATAATCACTGCAGATTAACAAATGACAATTAGTTGACTAAAATATATCCTTTCTCTTTGGATATAATAAAGAAAAGGAAGGGAAAAACTAAATCTGTAAGATACTAAAAAAACTGTTCTGATTTAGTTGTAAGCAGTTCAACTAAACGAGCCGCCAGCTTCACCACAGAAAATACTTGTCCGTCATTTGAATTTATTTCTCATACTAAAAATATTTTAATTTCTCCTATTAAGGATAGTGAATTGTATCCCCATTTGTAATGACATACATCCAAGCACATGGGTATGCCTGAAGACATTCCAACACATAAATAGACAAGCATATATAACCAATGCCACACAAGTCTCAAGATAAAGCTACCTCGAGTGACCAAATTATACGTTCATTTGAAACCAATCAGCTATATTCGAAAGAAATTTTATATAGGTGACTAGTCCCTGAATTGATCATACGGCTTCATTTACGTTTCTTTTATTAGATTAAATAAGCAGAACCGTTTAGTAAAACAACTTTGGCACAGAACAAGTTAATATTAATAAGAAATTCCGTGACTTGTGTTGAACACAATTTCCTTAAAAAAAAATCCCTGCCTCAAGGATAGTGCAAGAGGCCTTAACTAGCATCTGTCTCCAAGGATAAAACGGAAACGTAACGTTTATTTTACACTTAAACAACTTCATCAGCAAACTGAAGAAGTATTTGATGAATACTTAACACTGAAAGGTAATCAAAGGAGAAAGTTTTCAAAAAGTTCTGTTTTTATTTTTGTTTGATGAAGAGACTGGTTTTTAAAGATGAATGTGACCTTTGGACTTGATTGGAAACTATTCAGATTCTACCATATTAATGTGCACGAATTTATGTAATGAATAAATTCGAGCAACTCTTGAGCTCATTCATGAACCAAAAACTCATACATAAATTGAGTTCATACATTAATTAGTCAGAATTCATATATCCAATTAATTCAAGAAACTCTTGAACTTGATTCATTGAATTCATTCATGACTCTTGGCAAACCATTAATTGAATCCAAAATTAAATCTATCAGGCTCTTGAATTCTGAAGACTTTTCATATTCGAACCAGTAGCAAAACATGGGGTTAATCAGGTCCCATGTTTCAGTCCGGCATTCGTGTTCGCACATGGATCAATCTAATTTAGTTTCCGCACAACCTTAGATTTGCACCCCTGCGCGCGCACACGCGAGGTTCTGCCACGAGGTATAGGTTTGTTAATAATTTACAAACCCACAAGGAGCACTTTCATATATAAAGTGTCACCCTTCTCCATAAACTTCCAATGTGCGATAGAGCAATACTTAGCTTGAACTTCCAATCAATTTGTCATTCACACTCACTAAATATCCAACAATTCCCCACATGAATGAAAATTATTCATTTAGTGTTCATCAACTCACTCATGCATAGGAAAAGTATGTGTTACCCTTTAAACTTCTCGCTTGTAAAGTATGCTTGCCTTACTAGCAGTCCAGTAGACGCGATGTCTTTAAACTGTCCCGTTGTCTAGTGTAAAAAGCTCACACACATTACACAAGAATCATTTCCATATTCAGTTCTCATGATTCGGTTTATTTTGGCCATGAACACGTCCTGGTTCTGCAAAAATTTCTAAAGAATTAAGCCTGACCAATTCTCCTTTGAAACAGCCCCACTTCTCTCATATAGGAGACTTCTTAAGTATGAAGTAATCCACACTTACTTCCTTAAGAGTCATTAAAGCAATAGCTTGCAAACCTTAAACGTGTCATCACTGTTTTATGACAGGAACGAGTCGAGGTTACCCCCACAGTGAACTGCCAAAGTCTTACAAGTAGATTGTCCCATTGAACCTAGATCTTGGGATCTCCAGTCAACTAGGTTGGGTTTTCCTTCATAAGACCTTATTTTCCACAGG
>JBDJHY010147792.1:0-12970 GCA_039654485.1 Withania somnifera | reverse complement strand
TAGTTCATATTGCAAGTTAGTTTTAATTAGATTAATATAAACTTTTGAATTCTTAATCGATATTTTGGATCTAAATCATTCCTTAGCTGGTCAAGAGAATCAATTATATATAAGTCCCTGAGGGTTTGACAATCCGACTTGCAAGAGCCACTATATTACTCGTTCAACCACGGACACTTATGTGTGCTACTGGACTCAACTAGTATCATTTAAATGTTTGAGTGTAAGACCTATTTTTATGATTATCTAGGTATGCTAGGGTGATTTTTTTGAATTTGACTAAGTGGATTCTTAGAATGTTTGACCCATACTCTTCGTGTTGTTGAGTTTAGAGTATCTTCTTAGGAAGATTCTATACTGAAGATAGTTGAGGACCCCAAATAGGCCGAACTTAGTGAGAAAGAAGAGTTTGGAGAGTTGAGAGATAACAAACTTTGGTCAATATTCTTATATTTCAACAGGTAGACGAGTGGTTTTGTCAAGTAGTGGCATAGGTAAGTGCTATGATATTCTCCATAGATAGTAAATAAACACTACTGATGTCATTATCAAAGGTAGTTTCCTAGTATTTCATCAACCTACTTTAGTCTTATATGATCCTTGATCTATGTATTCTTACAGTCTACCTACTTTGCTTTTGGATTTGACATGATGACTGATTTCCTGACTGTGCCTATCAATATTTCCACTCTAGCTGGAGATTCTTTAGTGGTGAATCAGGTGAAATGGTCCTATCTTGTTACTATAGTATGGTATGATACTTGGGTAGAACTAATCATCTATGATATGGTAGCTTTTGATGTTATTTTTGTATGGAATAGTTTTCTCCTTATCATGTAATCTTGAATTATTATGCAAAAATCATTACCTTCCATGTGTTCTTCCTGTTGGGCCTACGGTACCGGAGGAGATGTGTATGCAAGATTGGATATTTCGTGTGCATATTTACTTTACACACTTTTTTCTTCAGTGTACCCTTAGGTCGTCATAGGGGGCCTATGGGGGAGCATGTTGTTGTGCATGCTGCACTTCTTTCTAAGGGACTTGTCAGTGTTTATTTTCATTACTTTATTATTACTATGACTTCTTAGTTGTTATTGTTGGTTAATTTCTACTTCATGTTATGTGGGATTTTGTGCCTTACAATCTTATTCTGTCACTTACTCTTTTACTTGAGGTTACCGGTATTCTGTCCATGTTCTCCTATTTTAGTCTTTTGACTCCTGACTTATTGAAATATTATTCATATATATTATTGTAAGAATTTTGGGTACGTCTTCCTTCATTACTTGAGATCCTGCGATATGATTGGCTAGCGATACATGTCTACTTGTATTTGATTCCTATTTGAGTAGCTAGCTTCCTTTGTTGTGCTATTGGATTCCTGACCCCTTTATTGTATTCTATTATTTACTGTTTTTATTATTATTATGTGCCTAGTGGGCCTTTGAAGCCTATTGGGTGTGGGTTGCTGGGGTATTTTGTTCTCATACTACACTTGAACATATGCATATCCGAGTATAGGTTCCCGACCTTGATCACAGCTAGTAAGTCCATGCTGCAATTTATATTTTACTTCAGAGATTCAGGGATAGCTTGGAGCCCGGCTTTAACCTGCTTCTCTTCAGCTTTGGCATTCATATTTGTTCTCCATGTATTTTTGAGACACAGTTGTATTAGATATTTTGAATTTCTTATTTCTGTACTTAGTGGTTTGTTTGACACAGATATCGAGTTTTGGGTATTTACTTTATTCTTAATCTTTTGCATTTTTATTTATCTTTTGATTATTATACTTGTGCTTCCATAATTAATATAGTAGTTCTCCACTTCGGATTTGGGCTATACGGTTTGTTCTTTTAATGGGTGGTATAGTAAGTGCTATCATGATCCGCTAAATTGGGCCGTGACAGCAAGGTTTCTAAATTAGTTACATCAAGCTTTTGACCATAAAAAAGTTAAAACTAATACATAAAAACCAGTTTTCATGATGATATTCTCCACCGCAAATAATATCTCAGGAACTCCTACTACTTTGCATAGACTCACAGACATTCCTAATAACCCACTATCTATGTTCCAATGTCAATCAAGACCACTAAGTTTCATAGGGCATCTATCATCACAAATTCAACCCTAAAACATAGTAAAAAGTGGAATAAGAAAAGACCGGACTGGTTCATGGGTACCAATCTAGTAATTCCAACCCAAGGATATCTATTTATAATAATTATTCTCCATAAAATTCTATTCAAGATCATGAGTCGTAGCCTACCTGTTTTCCAAATGCAAGCTTGCAAATATAATGTTGAAGGTGCTTGGATTACCCCAAATATGCACAAAAAAACTCCAACAATTACAAAACTAAAAAAATAATAATCTCTACGTTAATACGATTCAAATGATAATTATAAATCTATGAAAATATTCAGGGTCAAAATATGGGCCAAAACAAGCCTATGGGCCCACAAACTCGAGACTTCGAACAAAGTTTGTAAAAATATTCCCCACATTGTAGGAAACTCATACCTAAAATTTGGAGCTATGTCGAGAAAGGAATAAGCAAGAAACAATTAATCAAAGTGAAAACCAACTTTGAGAAATTGGGGCTTTTTAGGTAAAATATAACATAATTAAGTTGAAATTTACCAATAATTGATGAAGAATTGAAGAAATCAAGTTTCTAATATCACCCAATTGCTCATGCAAAGACTCGCGAATTATAATAGGTGGTTCTTAATGTTTAGAACTAGAAAATGGAAGAACAATGCTCAAACTCGAGTTTATAAGATAATTATACCAGCTGTCACTGACCCTACATGATCATGAGCCTCAACATAATTGACCATCATGATAGCCTGACTTACTCACCACAATCATGAAGGTATGAGAGAAGGCTTCATGCGATTGCGTGGACTTCTATACGTGATCTTGAAGACAGGGTAGAGGGTGCATCACATAAGAATAAGTCATTATCACATAAAAGGTTTTAGATGAACTAGATGACAGCTAAAAAATAGCAATTCCAGCCAAAATCAAACTCTGAAATAAGTCTGGGAATGTGTTCTAAACCTGATGATCATAAAAGAAATATCCTACCTACTTGAGGTCGTTTTGACATAATGTTAACAAAAGAAAACATTATGCAAAAGGAACAATCTTTAAAATTGAGTACTCAAATTGAGCCCTATTGGCCCAAAGCCCGAACAAACAGTTCAACTAACCTAAACCTGACATTTCAGATTGATGGAGCAGTTGAATTTTCAATCCGAGTCTCTAATCACTTGAGTTCTTTCTCGTTATCCTTCTTTATTTCCTGCTAATTTATCTGCTAATGTCTACTATTTTTACTTATCCAAAACGTCCACTGCTACAAAATTAAATACGATCACTTTCCATATCTCACAAGCAGTAGCTAGTTTCGGGCTCCATTTGGAAGCCTCACGAATAATCTAAATTACCTTCCTGAGGAAGATCACGTCTTTCATTACGAGCTTTTACACATGCTTCTAGAGCCACTTAAACTCCATTATGAACCATAAAGCCCAAAAAAATACAATTTTGTACAAAATCAAAACCTAAGATCTCAGATTCAATCAAAGAGTCGATCTAGACCAAAATCCACCTTCTGGAGCTAATATAGCTATTGGAATTCGATTCTGAATTCATTTTCATAGAATATTGATTAGAGTCAATGATTTAAATATAAAAGGCTCTAAAATAAGAAAATGGACATATCGACCAGCAAATGATCTAGGAACCTAATCACCAGTTCCAATAAGTAAAAAATTACATAGGGATGCTATATGAAAGCTCTAAAATTCAAGAAAATTTGAAATTGCAAAAATAACTGAAAATGACATTACATTAAGTAGAGTAACAGTAAAATGATACATACCTTGAGGTTGAGTCTTTGAAATAAGATCTTCACAAAGGACCATCAGAATCATCTAACCATTCCTCTTGGTTCTCCTATATTCTTCTTTTGCAAAAGGGATTATGTCATCACATTCTTTCCATTTTCCTTGCTTCTTCTCCTTTAAGGCATGCCTTTTGTTGTTTAACAATACAAAATATTTATTAGTCCTCTTTTAATTCCCTTTTAGGTGATCCTATTTCCAAGGTCTACTAAGTAAAAGATAGCAATCTTTCATAGGTTACACATCACATAATATTTCATCATAACAATCACTAACTTTGAAATTGATCAAGACTTTGTTGGTTTGCTTCACTTTTTATGCATTTATTTACCTAGTTGAGTGTAAAAGGATTATCATGTTTGGTGGTGGGAAGATTTATGGATTCGACATTGCTTGTACTAGACATATTTATGCAACTCCCTCTGTCCACAATCAAGAGGCACACACTTCCTTCGATAATGTGTCTTGCATGGAATTAGTTTTCTCTTTAGATTTGATGTTATATAAATTTATTAATCATAATCCTTGAATAAACTAAGAATTAATGATAAAGAACTTCAATTGAATACGGATAAAACTTAGAATTAATGAAAATACTGATGAAACTAAGAATGAATGATAAAGAACTTCAATTGAATCAAAGGAAGATGTTACCACAATGTTTTGGAAAGTTTTGGATTTGCTTTTTTGTCAACCTTGACCGCCCCAGTTGAGGGCAGAACACCGTCCAAGGTTCCCTACCGCTGTTTTTTCCAATGAGAAAACTACACCCCAAATGCCCTTACCACTGTCTCACGGCGGCTGACCGTCGTCCCACACAGCGAACTGCCATCCCACAAGGGCCTGGCTGCCATCCTTGGCAGAAACCACACAAGGTTGAGCGGCCTAGGTCCTTTTTGTCCCCTTTTGTCAATATCAACTTCTACATACCCTAATGGTAATTTCATGTATGCTAACACTTTTCCCAATCTAATAACTCTTAATATGTATTAAATAACACCAAAAACTAATAATATTTCAAGATCAAGAGATGAAACACACCAAGAACACCTAGGGCACCCAAAAATTCAACTTTTCCGATTCAACCCGGAATTGAGTTAAACATGACACCTAGGTTCCTAACGACTTGGGTAAAAAGATTATTCCGCACTTTCACCTAATTCACTAATGTTAATGACCGAAATGTATCAAATAGCAATGGAAAAAAATTTAGCCTAGCCGTGAGCAATATACGTTTGTGATCTCGTATATTTTGCTTCTCCGACATCTTACGTTCACCCTTTTAACATAGAAATAACACTTTCACATGAGGATTTTGTATTAAACACACTAGTTTTCACCCTTCTTCCCACAAGAACACGAAGAACACTCAAGAACGGTTGTAACTTCCCAAAATACAACCACCCACACACGAACTCTATTTTCCCTTAAATTTCAGCTACGTGCTCCTTTTGATATGGGTAACAAACCCCACTCTTTCTACACACAAAAACACACATGAAATTCCAAGCCTAATAACCTTAGTTTTCTTCCTCAACGTTAAGAACGGCGAACACCCTAAAACACCCCGAAATGACTCCAAATTGAAGAGACTTGACTCAAATTTCTAGGTAAGCACAATTACCGATGGGGAACACCAAATTAACATAAAAACTTAAAATTTCTTGAAATTTTTTCCAAAAACTCAAAATTTCCCTATTTTTTTTTTTTTAATTTTTTTGTGTATGAACAAAGGATTATAATTCGACGGAATGAGTTACTAGCTAAAGCTCTAATACCAAATAATATGGTTTGATATATGAAATGTACCGGGTATGAGGGAGAAAGAAATAAAACAATAAAAGGATATGCGGAAATTTATGATAAACTTACAGTTTATGCACAACAAGGGATTAGTTACCCTCACCTTTCAATTGAACTTATAAGTAGACAATAAATTCCAATCACACAATCAAACGAACACCGAGTTTGAATCCACAAAAAGAAAAATCCTTTGATTGAAGGATGAAAAGAAGTTACAGCTGTAACTAAGGGAATCCACCCGTAATTGCATACTAAAGCTATGCTAAATTATGCTATGCTATGCAGAGTTTATATCAATATTCATCAAAGTATAAGTAAATGAAATGCTGTAAAATTTACAATCTATAGCTATTACAAGTTTGCACAAAAGGCATTTTCTCCCCCAAAGACTCGAAAACTCTACATAAGCCCCTAAAGTTATTGAATCTTCAGTTTGGCCCCCTCAAATTTTAGAGATGTCGAATCTTTCACCTTCCAAAGGTTGAATGTCCCTTGAAATGGCTTAAAAAAGCATTTCTATGCATCTCTCTTCCACATGGTCACCTGTAATGCTTGCAACTCTTATGCCTGACTCCGTGTGAATGGCCGGGACGGGTAAGTGCTACCCGTGCTCGTATCACTCCTTTCCTTTATTTGATGAATTTAAATAGACTTTTACTTTACTTGATTATATTTATTATGTCCTCTTAGAATATCAATAGTCGTTTCAACTATTTCATTTAGTGTTGGGTATTTGTGAAGTCTCATTTCCAATTCAATGTCCTTCTGCAGCCCTTCTCTAAATTGAATAATGTCATATACATCATCTTTTATGAATTTGGATCTCATCTTCAAGGTTAGAAATCAATCATATTATTCCTCAACACTTTTGGACTCTTGTTTCAACACATAGATCTTCTTGAGTTGCTCTTTTTTGTAAGTCTCAGCAGGATAGTTCATTCTTATCATGGTTTTCAAGTAGGTCCTAGTAAAAATATCCTCAACTCTCATGTATCTTACTTATTATAATCCTACCAAGTTAAAGCAAAACCTTGAAATTATGCATTATCTTTGGTGAACATCTTTACTTCGGTCATTTTATTTGTTTGGAACATTTTATAATCTTTTGCATCACTTACTTCTTTAAAACTAGGAAGAGTGACTTTGATTTATTTGATCCCAACATCACGACCTCCATAGTTTCCTTACTCTATATAAACCATATTTTCATAAGGATCTTGTTGAATCGCATGGTCTTTGTTACCTCCACTTCTCACTCCTTACATTTTCGTATTCACACTAGCTCTTTGATCACCTCCCCATTGAAAAATTCCTCTTGTTCACACTTCATCTCCACTTGTTGCTCATACACTTTATCATATTCCAGTTGATCTCCTTGAAAATGTATAACCCTTTGTTGTTCATTTTTACTGGGTATGTTAGGTCTAGAGAGTTAGGTTGTGTTATATGTGGTTCTTGCGGGTTAAGCTATGTATATGTAGTTCTTGCGGGTTAAGAACTATCTCTTGAGAAATAATTTGATAGATTAGATTTTGAGGTTTTTGGTTTCATAAAATTTGATGCATAGTTCTTTTTGTGGCCGTGTTATCCATTGACGTAGAAATTCTCGAGGTTGTGGTTTGAGATGACCCATGATGGACAATCCCAACATTACTTACTTTGGAAAAGACTCATGTAGAGAATGGTGTTGAATCAACTTCATCATTTCGTATCCTCCATTCAATCAAATGTAATCCTTGAGTGAGGCTCAAAATTGCCTCTAATATGGTTTCACTTGCAACTTCTTTGGCCGGAGCTTTGTTATCGTCTACCGTTGTCATTGTACCTATAAGAAAAATGCTAAAAAAAACAAAATAATGAGTAGGTTTAGAGAATAACCTCAAAAAGTGCTCAATTAAACACACCTTTGATATGTTCTCTCTATTAGCACAACCAACAATTAGGTTTACTTAGTCTGCTACAAGAATTCAATCTCTACCCAAAGCCTAGATTGATTGTTGTTTCAGATGTTAAAAAAGTCACTCAATAACCGTAATAGAATTAGTAAATAAAAAAGAAGCTAAAACACAACAGCACAAAATAAATAGCAAGACAAAAGAAAAGGATGCTAGCAGAAATAATCAACAAAGTAGATGAATTACTAGTTATGAATTAATGTCTGAAATCAAAGAAATAATACTGGAATCATAGAAAAGAAACTAAGGGTTTAAAACCTTTAAATTAAGGTGTGAAGGGTGTTTTGGGTCACCAAGTGTTGTATTGGGTCTCTATTAGACCCAAAATACAAAGCCATGATGGCACCTACCTTAACCAACCTAAAAGGGTAAGCATATACATTTCTATAAGGGTAAATGTGGGAAGTAATGAATTATTGAGAATGGTGTGAAAATGACTACGAACCAAAAAATTAAAGATAGATAAAGAGACACAATGGTAGGAAATCTTACTAGAACCCTAAGGTTATCAAACCAAAGGACCCGTTGGATTAATCCTTGTCGATCACCAAACTCTTACGATGACCTAAAAGGAACCAAAGTACAAAGAAAAAAGGTTTGTACAAGGTTAGCAACCACCAGCTTACCTAAAGCTTAACACTCAACAATGGAATTTTCAACATTAATATTCATCAAAAGTCTAAAATGCAAATGAAACCTAACTAGGCTATTTATAGTGCTGAGTTAATTATTACAAAAATGGTCTTATTGGGCTTAAGCACTAAACTAAAATGCACTGGAAAAAATATTACCCAACTGATGAGAAAAAGTGGACGAAATGCCCAACTGGACTTTTATGGGAAGATGATCTGCGCAATCCTTCCATCTAGAATAGTCCCCAAAAATAATAAGGTATTGTTTTGCGATGGTATTGGGCAAATTGTCCTGGCCTAGATGGTCTATTTCTTTAGCCACCCCGGCCACCTAGTCAGGATGTCCGTTGTTTTTCATTCCTAGCTCCTCCTTTTTCCTTGTTGTATTCTCCCAAGCTACCCTCCATATAAAATTAGGTCCTTCTGTCTTTAAGAAACTATCCCAAAGTGTCCTTGAGCATAAGTAACCCTTATTGTTTTTGGAGATCCTTGGCTTGGCTTTGTGTGAAGGGCCTTGTGGCTTGCATGAGGGTGGGGATATTCATATCATCCTCTCCTTCTTGAAATGATTTTTTCCTCAAATTCGAGCTTCCATCATCATCCATGATTTCAAAAGGGGAGAGGTCACTCACATTGAAGATGGGGTGTACTTGGCACTCCGGTGGAAGATCAACTTTGTATGTATTTTCATTTATCCTTTCAAGAACTTGGAACAGACCATCTCCTTTCGGTATCAACTTCCTTTTGCACTTTTTTCAAAAACCTCTCTTTTAAAAAATATACCCATACCCATACTCCGGGTACAAAAATCCTTGTTTCTCCCTTTGTTGGCCTTCTTTGCATTCTCTTGATTCTTCTTCTCAAGTTGGATCTGAACCTTCTCATGTAACTTTTTCATTGCTTGGGCTCTTTTGTCTCGATCTAAGTTAACAACCACATCTTGAGACAAAGGGGTTAGATCCAAAAGGGTGAGGGGTTAAATCCATAAAAAACCTTAAACAAGGTCATGCCAATAGTGGAGTGAACACCACGATTATAAGAAAATTCCACTAGAGGAAAATAATCTTCCTATGAGGATATTTTCCCTTTAACCATGGCCCTAAGCATGGATCCTAAGGTCCAGCTAACCACTTTGATTTGGCCTTCGGTTTTTGGGCGGCACGAAGTCGAGAACATCAACTTGGTTCCAAGAAAACCCCACATTTCTCTCCAAAAGTGACTAAGGAATTTTGGTCCCTATCACTTATAATGGATTGTGGCATCCCATGAAACTTTAACACATTTTCAACAAATAAGGATGCCACATGGGATGCATTATCACATTTATTTGGTAACTCTTCCTATATTCAAAGGTGAGAGTAACCCTAGTTCCTACCTCGATTGGGAAACAAAATGTGAAAGGATCTTCAAAACAAACGAATAAACCTAGGTTAAGAAGTCCATCTTTGCTATTGCCCAATTTTAAGTATATGCATCCACATGGTAGGATTTTCAATTGAGACAATGTCGACATCCACAATCTTAGACCAAATTGAAGGCCGCAATGAGATGTAAGTATGTACCTCCAAGTTATTACCAAGAGTTGTGCGCCAAGGTATATAACTTAAAGTAAGGCAACCGAAAGGTTGAAGACTATTAGGTTCCGAAGTGGGTTAAATTATGACATCACTTCTCAAATGAGTCTTTCTAAATTTGAAACTCTTGATAAAATCTTTGATGGAGCGGTTGAAATAGAGAGTGAATGAGGAGAAGTAGAATTTCAAAACTCGAAAATGTTCTTCTTCCAAAAATTAGAGTAAGAGCAATGAAGTAGTTCAATTGTCCTCCAAGTGGAACGAAGACAAAGAAGTCAAGAAGACATTTGAGAAGAAACCCTTTAAGAAGAGAACCTTTGGAAGGAATCCACCACCATTGGTTATGAAACAAGGAGGTAATAATCCTACTTTTCCTAAGACAAGAGGGTTCCAATGTTTCAAATGCAAAGGCTTTGGACATAAGATGAGTTAGTGTCCAAATATAACGAATGTGACTTTTAGAGATGGAGGACCACAATTTCTTAAGGAAGCTGAAGATAGTGATCCTCAATTGAATGAAAGTGACTCCACAAGTGAAGAAAAGGAGTATTGCTCCGGAGGAGAGGAAAGAGAAATCTTGGCCCCTAGTGGCATGATAAGGAGGAGATTACCGGTTAATGAAGAATGGCCATAAGAAGGAGAGATCTACATCCCAAACTATGTGGTTCTCCGGGTGATTATTAGCATGGTTCTATATGATCCAAGTCAAAAAGACACTCTTCAATTCCAAATATATCAAGGACAATGTTTGCACCTTGATTGTTGATAGCTGATGTTGTGCCAATTTGCTAGTGCCACTTTAGTCGATCATTTGATGATAACAACCACCATGCATGCTACTCCATACAAGCTCCAATGGTTGAATAAATATGGAGAGATGAAAGTACGCTGGCAAGTCAAGTTATGTTTAAAGTTAGGAACCACCATGATGTAGCTCTCATGGAAATAAGACCCGTCAACAAAGCACTATGGGAGAAAAAATACATACAGTCCTAAGGAAAGATGGTCGTAATCATGTACTCCAACCCGTACCACCCTCTCAAGTAAGTTCCCTTTATGATCGAATGAAGTAATTGAAGAAGAAGGACAGCAAAGGAGAGAGTGTTGCCAAAAAGGTTAATCTCGAGGAAGAAGATGAGAAGCAAAGAAGATTTAAGGGAAAGGCCAAATTATTGCTCTTCAGAAGTTATAAGGAGATAAAGGACAAAGTTTAGGATCAAAGAACCATTGATCCTTATCATACATAGGGATCATATTTTACATACTAACCCTTCTACTTCTTCTCTTCCCCATTCTATTTCCCTTGTTTTACAGGATTATAAGGATATCTTTTCTGAAGAGATACGAAAAGGGTTGCCACCAATCGATGTCATTGAACATCTAATTGACTTTGTGTCGCGCTCATAATTTCATAAAAAGTCGGCCGATAAAAGTAACACAGAGAATTCTAAAGAGTTACAAAGGCAATTTGTGGATCTCCTCTACGAAGCCTATGTGGGAGAAAGCATGAGCCCATATGGGGTGGGCATTCTTTTGTTACCCAAGAAGGATGGCTCATGGAGGATGTGTGTTGAAGAGGTTGTATTCTTGGGATTTATTGTCAGCTCAAGAGGTGTGGAGGTTGATGAATCAAATATAGACGCTATATAATCTTGGCCAACCCCTAAATCTATTGGGGATGTAAGAAGCTTCCATAGCTTGGAAAGTTTTTATAGACGATTTTGTTAAGGGTTTTAGTACCATTTCACACCTCAAACAAAGGTGATCCAAAAGGATAAACTTTTTTTATAGAGCACTGAACAAGAAAAGGAATTTGATACCTTGAAATCTATGCTGAGTTTCGCTCTTTTATTGCAATTGCCTGATTTTGACAAAACATTTGAGGTTGAATGTGATTCTAGTAGAGTAGGCATTGGATCTGTCTTAATGCAAGGCCAAAATCCCACTCTTTACTTAGTAAAAAGCTTAAAAGTGCAATCCTAAATTATTTAAGCTATGATCTTGAGTTATATGCTTTGATCCAGGCTCTCGAAAATTGCAAAAATAACCTATAGCCCAAGGAATTTGTGATTCGAATCGATCACGAGTCTTTAAAGCACCTTTGGGCCCAAGGTAAGCTAAATAAGAGGCATGCCAAATGGATTGAATTTGTAGAGTCTTTCCCTTATGTGATCCGTTACAAAAAGTGAAAAGACAATGTGAAGGCTGATTCCCTCTAAAGGAAAGATGTTTTAATTAATACCTTATCTTCCAAATTGATGGGCTTTGACATGCTAATGCCATTGTACCCCAAGGACACCGATTTTGCCCAAATCTTTGAAGAATATGTGGAATGGTATAGGGAAAATTGATGAGGGATTGGTTAACTACCCCTTATTCAAAATTTAATAGAGTTTGGATCAAAGGGAAAATATTATGCGCGCTAGTGAGTTCATAGAGAGAATTATTTGTGAAAAAGGCACATTATGGAGGATGGAAGGGCTATTTTGGTATTTGTAAAACAATGAAAACTCTTGAAGAGAAATTTTATTAGAAAATATGCATAAAGATATGGCTAAAATTTGAGGTGAATGTGTTCAGTGTAAACACGCTAAATCAAGATTCTCCCATATGATTTGTAAACCCCTCTCCCCATACCCCAAGGGCCTTGGCTAGACATCTTAATGGATTTTTTATTGGGTTTTGGTAGAACCAAGAGGGGAAAAGATAGCATCTTTGTTATTGTTGTCTGATTTTCAAAGATGGATCATTTTATCCCATGAAATAAATGTGATGATTTGTCCCATGTGGAATCCTTATTTGTTGAAAATGTGTTAAAGTTGCATGGGATGCCACAATCCATTTAAAGTGATAGGGACTCCAAATTCCTTAGTCACTTTTGGAGAGCAATGTGGGGTAGGCTTGGAACCAAGTTGATATTCTTGACCTTGTGCCGCCCACAAAATGATGGCCAAATCAAAGTGGATAGCTGGCCAAATCAAGATGCTATCTTTTCTCCTTCTGGACACACCAAATGAATCCTTAAAGTACACAATTAAGAGCCAAAGGAGGCAAAGCCAAACATGGAAGATAGCTTGGAAATCTTT
>JBDJHY010147781.1:0-12970 GCA_039654485.1 Withania somnifera | reverse complement strand
GTCATAATACTTCGACAAATCAAGTCATCTCTTTTAAGAATAATTCAAATCCTTCTACTCAAACACATGCTGCAAACTTTATGATCAATGATGACATCTACGTGCACCCCATACAAATAGCATCTCCAACACTTTAAGGAAAAAACTACAATTGCAACTCAAGATCATAAGTGGGATAGTTTTTCTCATGAGTTTTAGCTTATCTAGAAGCATACAATACAACCTAAATGTGCTGCATTAGAACACAATGAATACCGACCCTTGAAGCATCACAATACACCATAAAACCTTTGGAACTCTCAGGCAAAGTCAATACAGGAGTTGATGTTAACCTAGCCTTCAACTCCTAGAAACTCTTCTCACACGCATCAAACTATTCAAACTTTATTTTCTAAGTCAAACAGGTTAAGGGAGCTGCTATAGAATAGAATCCTAGGATAAGTCAACAATAATACCTAACTAGACCTAAAAAGCTATAACTATTTGACGGAGAGGTAGTCTCGACCAATTATGGATAAAATCAATCTTTTGAGAATCTACCTAAATACTCTTGCTAAAATGATATGAATGAGGAAGGCAACTGAATGAAGCTAAAACTCATACTTAGAAAACTTAGAGTAAAGATGCCAATCTCTAAGGATCTGAAGGACAACACTAAGGTGGCTTGCATTCTCTTTCTCACTTCCAAAATAAATAATAATATTATTAATGAACAAATCACAAATAGGTCTAAGTAGGGCTTGAAAACCCTATTCATGAGGTCCATGAAACTTGCATGAGCATTTGTCAGACCAAAAGACATGACCACGAACTCAAAACGACCATAACGAGTATAAAAATATATCTTTAGAATATCTGTTTCTCGGACCTTAACTGATGATAGATGAAACGAAGATCAATCTTAGAAAGTGGCTAGCACCTTACAGCTAATCAAACAAGTCATCAATTCATGCAGTAAGGTACTTATTCTTGATTGTGACTTTGTTCAGCTGACGGTAACCAATACACATACAGAGGGATCCATCTTAGCACAAACAAGACAGGGGCACCCTAAGGAGACACACTTGGACGAATATTACCCTTGTATAAAAGATCTGTTAACTAGTCATTCAACTCTGTAAGATTAGCTGGCACCATCCTGTATGGTGATATAGAAAAAAGTTGAGTGCCTAGAACAAGATCTATGTCAAAGTCTATCTCTCTATCAGGAGGTACACTAGGTAAATCTTTAGAAAACACATCAAGAAACTCTCGAACTACAATAACATACTAGATATTAGGAGTCTCGGACTCAGAGTCCTGGACTCGAACTAATTAATAAATACACCCCTTAACAGTCATCTTTCTAGCCTTCAAATTGGAAATAAAACTAACCTTAGAATATCTCTACTACCCCCCTCCCCCACTCAAGAAAGGTCTATCATAAATTTGGATCCGAACAACTCTAGTCATAAAATCAACATAGACGTGACATTATTGAAGTCAATTTATGCCTAGAATAACATCAAAATTTACCATATCTAACTCATGCAGATCAACAGGAAAAAATATCCCCAAAACAAAAATGGAACAACTATGGCAGACTCTCTTAGTTATAACAGGATCACCAGCAGGTGTAGAAATAGAGAATGACTCAGATAAAACCTCAGGATTTAACTAAAATATCTAGCAATATACGGAGATACAAAAGAAAGGGTAGCTCTATGGTATAACAATGCATATATATCCATATAAGAAACCCTCAACATACCTATTACCACATCTATAAATTTCTCCTGATCCTATCGAGAACCCAAAACATATAAATGGTTTAGGCGCTGGCCCCCACTGACAGAGGTAGAAGCACTCAGCTGGGGCCGTATGCCGCTGGACTACTGTTAGATGAGGAATAATTTATGGTCTAGCACCAACCTGTCAAACTGTGAGGCGATCTATTTGCCTATGTCCTGGAAACCACAATAATAACAACTCTCACTACAAGAAACATGACTTATTGTGACAACATTTAGCAGCGACATTATTTATTGTTACAAAAGCATCACATTCAGCAAAGAAATATTCCATGGTTCCTAAATGTTTACTTTTAACATCAACTTGTCTAGTGTTGCAACTAATAATCGTAACTAAAATTTTTAGTTCCTTCACAAATGAAATTTAGTCCCCATAATTATAGCAACGACCCGGATAAAGTCTCTACTAACATTTTATTTGGAGAGACTCGGTTGCTTCTAATTATATCACTAATAAATAATATAAATATCCTTATAAAAGAAAAAAGGGAAAGTGCTCGTTTCTCTGTTGAGTAAAGAAAATAGATAAAGAATGAGAGGCAGCACTTTACTCTTTTCTCTATTGAGGATGGTGTCGGTGGTTGGAAGAGGATGATGCCGATGGTTCAAAGAGGATGGCACCGGTGGTTCTTTGTGTGTAGATAGTTTCTGGGTTTATGTTGAGCTACACTCAGATCTGTATTTGTTGAAATTTTCTTAATTTTTCAATATATTAAAAAACTCTCTGTTTATGTTTCTTTTCCCTTTTGTTTATCCTTTTCTTCCTTGCATTTTCTATAGAAATTTAATTTTTAATATATTTTTGTTAGATTTACTACTATATTTTCACATGCAACTGAAAACTCTTCAGTTTCTTATTAATGAGTGCGTTCTCCATCAGATTCTTCATGAGAATGGATATTTTTGTAGATTTTACATGTAATTTTTTAACTCACTTGAAAATCTGTAGGAATAGGTTTACCTTTGTTGAAATTTCTTCAATTTTTTACCAAAGGGTACTCCAAAGGTTGTGCTCTATGAGTTGTGTACTCAAATTCTTTTTAGGTATATGTGTTTTTCTGATTTTACATGTAATTTCTTTACCTACTTAAAAATCTCTAGGTCTTTGCTGAAATTTCTTCATTTTTTTAATTACAAGTTATCTAAAGTTTGTACTCCATCAGGTATATGTTATGAACTCTTTCCAAGTATATGCATTTTTAATAATTCGTATGCAATATTTTTAACCCAAATGAATATATAGGGATAGAGTCCTGTAATAGGAAAGAAGGGAGTTCATAGTTTGAAAATTAGTACAAGACTTGGTTGTTGTTAAAAGTTTTGAAGGTTTGAACTTGTTTGCAGTTTGGTGGTACAATTCATATTTATCCCTATTTAAGTTTTTGTATTTTGTTGATTCTCAGTTTTGAAAGCTTTCTCTAAGTTGTTTCTTTCTCTGGGTAAGTTGAAAGCTTACTTTTGAATTTCTAGATGTTTTGATGATGTTATTGTGATTGTGGTTGTTTATTTTTTAGCACCTTTCTTGCTTTTGTATCATCTGAGAAAAGGAGAAAAACCTCTGTTTCTTTCTTACTTGTACCTTTTGCCTTTAGCTCCTTACTTTTTAGAGACCAACATTAACTTGCACAACTATCATTGATTCATTTCATAAGAGTGACCAACTGTTTATACTAAAAGTTACTCACTAGGACCTAAATTTATGTTATTAACTGAATCAGGGAAAAAAGAGAACTTTACATCTTCTGGACATATCAATGATGATGTGTATATTAATTGTTTCTTGATGTACAATAGTTACTAATATTCATTTATGTTGTATGAAATGATAAACCTTTAGGTAGGATGATTAACATCTGCAGCTCAACCATTTCCTTGCCTTCATATATTATCTTAACCTCACAGAATTCAGGTGCATTTAGTAATATCTTATATGTTGTTCTTCTACCTTTTGTTGATTTTAGTTTCCTTAAGACCCATAAAAAAGAATTAATTAAGAGGGAGGGAAAAAAATAAGAGTAATTTAGTCCATTTTAACACGTCTTAATAGTTCGTATATGTCATAATTCAGAAGAATAAAAGATGGATTTCAGCATATAATCAGTGACCGAATAGAGGAGACCTAAGTTCTAGAATTAGCAAAAGAAAAGAGAAGTCATACTACCTTAGCTGTATTGTGCTATTCCCCAAGTGTTTCTAGCATTTGCTTGGCAACCTTGGACCTATAACAACATACTTCAAATATGATAAAAGTATTGCCATATTTATAATTTGAATTCCCTGTATAAAATTCCTATAATTTTTTAATTTTTCAGCTCCTTGGTCATAGTTCAACCATCTTTTCCTATTAGAGCTGACTTAGTTTTTGTCGTTATATACTTTGTATTACTACATTTTCTTGATTCCATTAATGAACATTAGTTTTTTTGTTATATACTTTGTATTACTACATTTTTTTTATGCCATCAATGAAAAAATTACTTTACTACAAAAGAAATCACCACCTACATCTTTTTCACTTTTTGTATCTAGTGAATCTCAATGGTTGTAGTGTTTTATACTGCATACTTTGAAGTACTTTTTATAAGTTTAAGTGCCTTACACTTCATCTTCTTCACTTTAAATATTATCTCACATGTCATGTCAAATCTTCCATGGCCACTTCATGTCTTCAGAGGAACAACACCGGATTGTTCTGTTGCCTTAAATAATGAAAACGTATAAATATTGCAGTAGTAATAGTTACACATTAAGATTTATGCTAAATATAATGAGAAATCTATTTTCATATTTATATATTAAAATCACCTTATGAGTGTTATTTATTGTTTCAAATTTCCCAATTCAATATATAATGAGGTTGGAAAATTGAATCTGTTGATTTTCCAACCACTCTGTTAAGATATTTGTTTGATCAACTGATGGTAATGTAATCATAATAACAACAAATGCTAACTCAAAGATTTTTAGATCTCACTATTGACTTTTATTATGAGATTATCCTCGATTTATTTGGAGACAGAATCGACTAAAGGATTCTTTGCCTGGAAAAAAGGAAGACAGAGCTTCACCATGTGAAGTTGTTTCACTGTAGATAACACAGCTATGCCATAGGCTATTGCTTCTAATATTTTTGTTTTCACCTCAAGAACCTTCATCTTTGTCTTCAAAATTTTATTTTCTGCATCTTTTTGTTGAACAATGTTTACTAGTTTTGCTGACAAGTCCGTCATCTGCAAACAAAATCTCTAATGATCTCCAACTTCCCTAATATCTAACATGCCCATAACAAATTTATTTAAAAAGAACAATTACATTTTCCCGTCATCTGAAATTGATTCTTAGAGGTCATACAATAGTTGTTAAATCTATCAAACAGTTTCTTGACATATTGCGTGACTTCTAACTTTATTTCTAACTTTAAAATGTGTTTTAAGTCGAATGTTGAATTGCTTAAATATTTTATTGATTCATTTACTCTCTTTTTTCAAAAATAAGAATGGATAAAAGTTTATTGAATATTAGGACTAGAATTTACCAAAGAAATAGAGATGGATTTAAAGAGTTTCTAATTGGGCATTTAGTCAACCCGAGGTGAACACTATAATTCGATGTCCTTGTAAATGGTGTATGAACATTGTGTTCAAGCTAAGGATATATATAAAAGGGAATTATTAATAAAGGGTTTTTGGGATTCTTATAAAGTATGGGACTTGCATGGAGAAGTGGTGGTTAGAGTTGAAAATTCTAGTATGACATATAGTGATAAAGAAGAGGATAAAAGTATTGAAGAGGATGGAATTACTAAAATGATTCATGATGCTTGTGGATATACAAATATGGAGAATGATACCAATTCATTAAAGGGAGATGAAGAGCCAAATGCTCATGCAATAAAGTTCTACAAATTGTTAGAAGATTGCCTCAATCATTGGAGCAACAATCAATGGATGACTTATTAAGCTTCTTCAAAGAAATTCTTCTTGAGGGGTAATTTTTTCCAAGTTCTTTCGATGAAGCAAAGAAATTTCTAAGTGATCTAGGTTTGGCGTATAACAACATAGACTCATGTCAAAATGGTTGCATATTATTTTGGCATAATTATGTTTATACTCAATTATGTCCTAAGAGTGGTAAGTCTAGATGGAAGTCAGAAGAACCCAAAGAAAAAAAGTAGATCATAAAGTTTTGCGGCATTTTCCAATCAAACCGAGGCTTCAAATATTATACATGGAAAAAGAGACATAAAAAAAATGAGGTAACATAAAGAGGGAAATGCTAATGACAATGTCTTGTGACATACGTCTGATTCACTAGAATGGAAATCTTTCTACCTTTCCAGCCGAGTTAAGAAATGTTTGATTAGGTTTAGCAAGTGAGGGTTCCAACATTATGGGAATATGAGTTCCAATCATAGTACTTGGCCTGTGATACTAGTTATGTATAATTTTCCACCATGGGATTGCATGAAAGATCCATATTTCATGTTGACACTTCTTATTCTAGGACTTAAGACTCTAGGTAATGATATTGATGTATATTTACAACCAATGATTAAAGATTTGAAAAAATTGTGGGATGGGGTGGAGATGATGCATTTTCAAAATCTATTTTTTTTATCCATGTGGCTCTTCTATGGTGTATCTGTGGAGGAGGTAGTGCTACGGGTGCAGACTTATCCTGCTCAAATCTAGCTCGGACTTGCCCATGGACTCTGGCTCTACCCTGATCCCTAACTGGAGCTTGCTGTAGAGGTGGGGGAGCATCATCACCTCCAGGTGCTAACCGCATATGTACCATCTGTGGAGTAATAGAACCAAGATAAGTAACCAAAAAACTAGTGGAAACCTCGCACGAAATAATCAACAAGAATTGACCTACAAAAAAGCCCTGTAACCTCCCAAAAATAAGGTACATACGTCTACGTATCGATTTGCAGGACTATACCAGACTCCTGCTCCTACAACCAGAGACACCCATGAACCTAGAGCTCTGATACTAGAGCTCTGATACTACTCTGTCATGGCCCAAAAATCGAGTTGTGATGGTGTCTATATCTCACCTGCAGAAAAGCATAATTATAGAATAGAGCAAGTAACGGCGGGCCAATAATAAGCACTGAAAAAAACAAGGAGAAGGAGATAAGAAGGAGCAGTACAAATAGGACACAAATATTAGATAACTAAGCATAACTCCCCAAGGCCTGGTATCATATTTGTAGAGCATCTATATACAAAAGTACAAAATACAACCCACGATGGGGAAAAACTACAAAATAGCTAATACCAAGACCTAATTAGGATAACTCTGATAATGGAAGAAAAATCGATCAACAAGGATGCCAACTGCTCATCGAATCACCTGGAATCACACTAGCTAGTGCGCTTGATCACGTCTGTCTGAATGACTCGTACTAGGACCTGCATCAGGAAAAGATGTAGATGTGTAGCATGATACCAAAAACAATAGGTACCCAGTAGGAGTTGTTGGTTGACTAGGCAAAAGTAAGCATAAGCAAGGTAAAGAGTGATCTATAGCAAATGGTACATAGACATATAATGAATAATAGAAATAAGATAACTACAATAAAGGTTAATAAGTGCAATAAAGTTCAGCTACCAGTGGGCGCAGTACTATCTAACAAGCGTAAAGAAGGACTACAATTAGGGAATATCACTCAAGACCTGGGCCACAAGAAACTCATGACCAAACATGACACGTACCTGAAGCTCCAACTTGACCAGCACAAAAAAGGACTAGTAAGAAAGTGTAAAACCATCAACCAGTTAAGATAACAACGAATATAGTAAGTGCAAGAATGCTCCTAATTAGGGATAGAAGGAACCACCAAAGTCTACTAGCAAACAAACCCGATTGGTATCCCATACTACCGATAGGTACACTGAAACAACCAAGTAACCCAAATGGCACTCCCCACTTAATAAAATAAAGCCAAACACAAAAGGATGCAGTGCATGGGGGTACTGATAAGTAAACACTACCCGTACGCACCATCCACGATGCAAGACTCTATCAGGAAAAGACCCACGAAAGCTGCCCCATATACTTACCCAACTTACCCTAGTATACCCCTCCCTTGACCATAAAATATATCCAAGCATCGTGCTCCAGGTCGGATGGTCCGTGGAGGGATCTAATCTCACATACAAAAATCCTTATAAAGAAGGAATCCAATGCCATAGTCATCAAGACCAAGAGGCCAAAACTTTATCTCAACTAGTATCATATCTCGATGGAAACCCAAATTAAGCCATACAACTACTTTCCAAATCTCAATAAGACTTAACTATCACCATGTAAGAAATATACAAAAGTCATCATGATCATAAGAAAATAGCCTTAGTTAGTATGATAAAATTGCTCCATTCTTCTCAGAAGAGCAGTTGTGGAAGATATAAGTATATATAAAAATCAGTTCCCGATTATTTCTCTATCGAAATCAAGTTACCTTTTAACAGGTTTAGTGCATGCTCACTATGAAAACCAATCAATTACTCAAACTTGTCTAGGAGTGATAACCAGAATCTATAGGATGGATGTCGATGCCTAGACATGAGGTATAACCTCTCCTAGCCCAACCACGATCCCAAGACACGAGTGACCATACTATAGGTCCCACAACTTCCCAGAGGGTGCTTAGGGCCAAGAACACACCCATATAGGGAGATAAACTGAGCTATCATAGCACAGCCAAGAACCACTCACTCCTAGGCTTGCACCGGGCTACGGTACAATATCATCACACAAGGCGGCTAAACACCCAACACGGCTGTACCTAACTAGGTATAATATAATCACATAAGGAAACTAACCCTCTAGCATAACTGTATCAGACTAACTATGGCCCGGAGGGCCAGCATTCCAATATAACATCTAATATATCTAGTAGGACCAGAATAATCAACCCACCTAGACTGTCTCTAAAGCCACCGACCTAAATCGAGGGATAGCTACTGATCTCTAATCCCTACTGTAATTTGCTCCCCAGCCTCGCTATGGTCTAGAGATGATGTATAATAGTATGCATCAAATGTTACTCCTCCCCAGCCACATATAGTCCAGAGTCGTGTGAGACATGCGGGTAGGGAAAAATATCCCTAGGGTAAGTAGTTAAGCTACGAGCCAGTTAAATAGGCCATAGGCCGGAAAAATAAGCTTATCGGGGACCGACTAGTCATTTATCCCCGAGTTGGCAATTTATTATACATATAATACACTAATACCCAGTCTGAAAAAATAGACTGTAGCCTACTTAGATCCTAGTGTTATCCTCGAGAAGTGTGCCCAAATATTCACAAATTATGTATGAAGCTCAAAATCTCACGTAGATATACAAATATAACCCACATATTGGTATGAGTAAAACAAGACCCATGTTGCTATATGAATAGCAGGGTCAAAATTCAAACTAAAATCGAGTCTGTAGACCCGAACAACTCATAAGAAGGAAATATTTTACCAATACATAGAGCGCAATTCATACATCATATGGTACAGAATAGGGCTTAAAGTCACGGTAGAATATGAAGATACAAGCCTTGAAACTTTATATGACAAGTAAACATCAGTACAATAGCAAAAATGAAGCATTACTCGATAGAAACGATCGTAGAGCCACCTAGATATGATTCCACAGAGTAAAACTCAAGGAGACCTCCCTAATATACCCAATTAGCTCTAGAAAAAGGAGAAAGAACTGCTGAACTTTCGTCAAAATGAATCAAGTAAGATATATCTATCTTTTTTCATTAAACCATTTAGTTTTAATGGTCCTATTTATTTTCATGCACTTTCGAAGAGTATTTGGCATGCATTGTCATTTGTAACCGTGTTTAAGCCTCTTGAGATGATATATGTTGAGTTACACACCATCCTATTGGTCCTCATTCTCTTTGTGAGTTTTATTTATTGATTCTTTTTATAATTAGCATTAAATTATGAAAATTTTGAATGTAATTATGTGTTTTTCTAAAAGCAAGGACAAGTAACTGGAGCAAGGGGACCTTTTAAGAAGAAGAATTGAAGACGTGCAATGGATGTTTTTGTTTTTGGAGTATATATGTATGCAAAAAATAGAAGTATTTCCCATTTTGTTAATATATGTGTAAAGATACAACTAAAATTGAAGTTCTGTGTAGCTGACTTTTTAGAATTAAAAGTATTTATAATGTTTTTTCAAAAATGCTTTTATATCTGACTATTGGATTTTCAACATAGTTATATATTTACTTTAGAGAATTTGATTTAATAGTTTTTATATTTACTATTGTTGTTGTTTCCACAGATGCAATAGTAGTTTTTGCAGCGATTGATTTTACTAGTAAAAGTTACTTTTCAGTGGTGAGATGAAGATGTTACTGATAGTTTATTGATTTTTTGGTCGTAAGCATAGCTACTAATAGTTATGTTTAGTAGAGACATAAATTTTTTCACTATTACATACTCTATTTTGCAGTAATAAAAGTTGCTGCTAATTCTCTATTTTAAGTGGCAAAAAAGATGTGCTACAAACTATTAATTTCTTGTAGCGATGATGTCTCTACTAATAGTTTCTTTATAACAGCGATATAAAATTTGTCACTATTATATAAATCATTTTGTTGCAGCCATATTCATTGCTAATTATACAGATTCTATGGCAAAAAGAGTTTCTGCAACTTATTAATTTATTTTGTGGGAATAGTGTCGCTACTAAAGGTCCTTTTTAGTGGTGATTTAACATGTGTTATAGGTTTTTTTGTGGCATACCTAATTACCTTTAGCAACAAAAATTGTCATCAATGATTGAAACTTTTAGTGGTGACACTCTTTTATCACTAGAAAAACCTTTAGTTACGAAATTACTACCAATAGAGCTATAGTTACTGCTAAAAGTTCTTATTGACTACTTTTTAGGTATTAATAACGACTTCTTTAACTTCTATATAGCTGATTTATTGTAGTGTATTTGACAGACAACCCCAGACACTGTAATCGATCTGGCCACACCCCAAATATCCCTTGGATCTAATTTTACACTGACCCTAGTGGTTCCTACCACAGTTACCACATAAAGAAGCACTATTCTGCTGAACTGAATGAGATGGCCTATTATGTAGGTTCTTTGGGAGCCTGATGTTTTGCAAAGGCGCACTAAATAAAAAAAAAGGGCTGGTCCCCTAGAACCCTGTTGCTGCCGTCTAAACCCATTAGACTTAGGCTAACTAGCTCCAGACTGCCTAGATTAGACCTCTTGGTCTGCTGACTCTCTTTGTGCTTAGCCTTGTCCTTTGCTATCTGATCAAGATGCTCCATCATCCTACTAATATCTATATCTGTACTCAGCATGGCTGCCCTTCTGACTTGAATCAAATAAGGAGAAAGACTAGACACAAACATATCCATCCCATTTTGTATATCAACAATCATCTCTAAAGAGTACCTTGAAAACTTAGTGCACCTCATATAATGTACTCACGAATAGACATGGAGCCCTACTTCAAATTTAATAACTCTCTGAATTCTCTTGACTTTTCTCTCCAGGAAGGAATCAACCCATAAACACAGTCTCAAACTCATCCTAAGAAGGTGGAACTATACCACTCCCCTATTCTCCTTCACAGATCACACCAAGACCTGGCAACATCCTTCAACTGATAAGATTCCAAGTCAACCCTATCAACATCCAATACTCTCATCATGTTTTAGATTCGAAGAAACTCCTAAATAAAGTTCTTCGGATCATCAACAGTCCTTAAACCATGAAAGTTCGAAGGACTTAGTCTCAGGAACTCCCTCACCCTTATAACCCCAATATCAAGAACCACTGACTAAACTGCTAAACCTGACCTATCTGCTGAGCCTGTGCAATCACTGTCTGAGTTATCAAGTGTATCATGTTGCAAAACTCTGTGTTGGTGCTGTTGCCTGGCTGTGGTGGCTCTAGAAATGGTGGATCCTACTGTCTGCGAGGAGGCATGATTTGAAATGTGTAAGGAATCAGTCAAAAAGAGAGAATATCTTTGAGTAAACTATAAATAACTAAATATATATTAATAAAAGGGAATATTTCCTAAACATTCTATATCCACCTAATCATAGATGTGCTGCAATCACACCCACAATTGGAATTTACCTAAAGCTAGCTTTCAGACATCTCCTAGGACTCTATGAAACTACTTCCTAGCTTGTTACGCCCCGAGCTCACCCCTTGGGCGGGACCGATATCCTTAGCCAATAAGTTGCCCAAGAAGCATCGAAAGAACCACATGGACCATGCAAAGCTCTACTCACGTCACTCAGCAAAATCAATTTCAATAATATCAGAAGTGTAATGGGAACCTTAATAAATAGTCCTAATAAAAGAATTGATAAACTCAATTCTCAAAAATCATACATCTCAGTCTGAAAGCCTCTACATAATGGACTGCTAGCACAAGAGTTTACTAGCTAGTCTCTCTACACATGAAATAATAATAAGGCTAATGTTCAAGATCTAAATAAATAAAATAAGATAACTCCATCGCTGGGCCCTCAAATCAAGTGAGGACTCACCAGTCTCTTAATCTTCTTAAGAATGCAAGTAACATAAACCTCGAACATTCGGATGATTGGCATTATCTGTATGGGGGTTAAACATGCAGCAAGAGTCAAATCAAAACACGAAACATGCACTAAGTACATGAGAAGGTATAAAACATGACATATAGTATAAAATAAGTACTATGTAGTGCATGAATAGTAAATCTCAACATCAACTCTAACTCAAATAAGCAATTTAGCCATTTACAAACAGTTAAAATGTTCATATCTCAAGTAAACTTAATTAAAATAGCTTAAATCATCAGTTTTTTAACAAAAGGTAATGACTCAGTTAAAAATATGCTTCCTCTTCCTTTATTTAAAAAACATTCAATTTTATCTTCTTCTCGAGAGTTTCTATAATCAACGCACCTCAAATCCATAGAGATGATGTCTATATATTACCCATGTAGAGGGGCCTCCATAAATTTCCAAAGATATGAACCTCGCTTCACCTAGTGGATAGAACTAGTCTACATAGGCCTACTTACTGGGCCAAAATAATAGTAATCCCTACTTAGGCTACGTAGGGTTTGCGTATGGGTGATTTTTTCCACCCTCTCGGTGCTAATACTCCTTCCATAAAAATAACTATACTTCTC
>JBDJHY010147771.1:0-12971 GCA_039654485.1 Withania somnifera | reverse complement strand
CCAATACTAGGACAAAGGCATTGTATTACACTGTGTGTCGTCATAGAGAAAATGATGAAGTAGAATAAAAAATCCATCATGGTTCACAATATCTACATAGTAATGCCAACCCACAGATGCTATTACACATAATTACATAAGTTATATACCTAGTGTAATCCTAAAGATCCTACCTGTCATCCAATGGTTAATGCACTGCAATACACAAAGAATAACTAGTCTGATATTGAATTCCCTCGAACAACCTCAAAACAGGTGAAACATAATTTTATAGATCAAGACGAGTCCAATGATATAAAACATGCTATATTTCAAACTGGACAAAAATCAGGCCTAAAATGGGCATGTGGGATCCGCAAGCCAGACCTGAAAGTGAGCTTCTCCATGGAGTTCCCGGTATCACCAAGGTTTTATGTTCTAAAAAAGAGAACAATCCAATAAGGGAATAGGTATCAAAATTCTAGAAGAAGAAGAGAAATAAAATGCAAAACTTTACAATAGTTACGGAGAATTACATACCAAAAAGTAGGTGAGAAGCCGACTATAGACTAAAATCAAGATCAACGGACCAAGTGCAAACCAACTGCCGGATGAAATTGAGGAATGAATAAGGATCACCAAGATTGATCAAGAGCTTTAATGGTTGAAATCACTATTTTTAGAGGGACTCAAAGAGGGAGAACTTACTAATTACGAAGAGGAAGTCGAGAATCTTGATAGAGTAGGTTTGACTAAGATCAATATCCAAAATTCTAGATCCTGGGTAAATAGAGTGTTTAGAGAGAGAGAGAGAGAGACCAACAAGAGATGATGGCTAAATAAATGAAGTTTAAGAATATATATGGGGCTAGCAGAGTGAAGCTCGATCGCAGTAAATGGCTAGAGGTGGAGTAGCGTGATTGCACTGTGAGGAAGAGACCACTTCAAAGATGGAATTTCGGGAACTATCACTATCATGCCAAAGTAGCATGATCACAGGAGAACCAATGTTATCAGCGCTCTAGTAGCGCATCCGTATTAGAGAAAAACTCAGGGATTTATTACCATAGGTACTGGAAAGGCTCGATCATTCCAAAGGGGACACTTACAAAGTAGAGATATCATGCTAAATGCTGGGAGGTCCAACTAGTGCTGCAATGCACTAGATACCCAGCATAGTCTCCAACTTCGGATAGGACCTCAAGGCCTACCAAACACCTAATTTCCCAAAACAATAATGCAAACATACCTAAAATGACATTTCAGATCTAACAATGCATTCAAAATAGAGATATGAGGTCATTTAGGATAAATGTTAACCAGGTCAACACTTCACTAAACTTTCCTAAAATGCACCCAAACCTCGAAATTAGCCCAGACATCCTGGAAATGAAGAACACTCTTCCTAACCCAAACTCGACATTCAAAAGATAATGACACTATCAGATTTTTGATATGATGCTCTGATCATTAGATGTTAACCAAATTGAAACATACAACAACCAACCAACTTTTATCTCATCAAATGAGATAAACTCAGCCTGAAAGCTCCTAAATCCGAGCTAAGGGTCAACCTACATAATAATCTATGTTTTGAATCTAACAGAACTATTAGAATTTGATTCTACGCTCTTCTTAAAGGAATCTTGACTAACTTTGACGAGTACCTAGGTTTAGGATTTAAAATAGGAAAATTGAGATAAATCTTAACCTAACTATCCGGGAACCAAACCATGGGTCAAAACAAGTCATAAATGACCTGGGGAAGCTACTAAATGTAAGAAAATGCAATATGTAAGAGAATGACCATAAGGGTCATTACTTTGGCAAAGAAAATAACGACAAAGATTTAAAGCTATCAACCTTCATTTAATAACTTAAGATCGTAAGGCAATATTTAATATGAGATATAAAGCAAGGGCTAGTAATTGAACTACTCAATGATCAAGGGGAGAAGAGTGATATTCGTTTGATTAGGGTTCTGCGACATTTAGGTAAACATTACTTGCTAGATTTTGCATGCTAAGAATTGTATATGTTACTAATACAAACAACATAGGAAGTTATGAAATCATGGGGAACACAGTCCTAGTGTCTCCAATTCACTGGGTACAATGTTAGTCATTCTTAGTTTTGTTACTTTTCAAGCATTGCAAACGAGTCAATACCTTTTACTTTTTATAATTTTCCCATTCAGAGACATATAATTGATTTAAACTACTTGTAGAAATATTTCCTCTAGATTCCCTATGGGATAGATCCCAACATCATTGGTGAAGATAAGGGTACTGATGAAGCCAGTGAGTCTGAGGAAAACAATGATGAGCTTAGGAATGAAATTAATAAAGAAGGTAGCCCAGAGATATTTAATAGGTCTTAAGAGATTGAGCTCAACATACGAAAGGCTTCAGATAGATTTATTCATAGCCAATGGGAGGTACCTTGTGCAAGAACATTACTTAATAAGGGAATAAAAAAAGATCTCAATATGTTTCTTGAGATTAAGAGACTAATTAGTCACTATCAGTTTGGTTGGATGGATCAACCTTAGGGATATTATGGTGCTTATATCATCCATGATTTTTATGCTTCTTATTTTTCTACTATGTTTAACTTCTTTAATGTTGCGTCGGAGAAGAAAAAGAGAATTGAGGCATTAAAATTGGACATTTTGAGATCCTCATAGTTTGAGGCTTGAATGTTCAAATATCAAAGCAAACCATTCCAAGGCTCCTATAAGAGACTGATTATGTTTTTTCCACACACATAGCTGAGTATGAGTACCATATGCAGTTTGTCTGTAATAAAGAGAAGATAAAGGATCCTTTGACGGAGGTTATGGGTTGGATTGTTAGCAGTATTTTTGTGCTGGTTGAGGTAGTATGTGTATGATATGCTCAAGAAAAGATCACTAAATCCTCCGTTAGCTTTCCAAAAAATCCTGGTAGACGATTTTCTGATCCATGTTGATCTTATATTGATTAGAATTTAGATGTGGAGTAGGGGATGCTAGTTGCATGTGTTATGTCCTGTTATGCCTTAAATATAGCCTATTTTATCACTAAAAATACAAGTCATATAGTAGTTAAATACATCATCATACTTCCCTTTCCATGTTTGATCCAGAGGTTATGAGGGGAAGCCAAAGTTCCTACTAGTTTCAATGAATATTGTAAGAATGAGGTGAAGAAAGTGTCTAATATTAATTTGATAAAGGATGTTGAAAACCCAATGTCTCTATCTAGGATTCTCCCACATATACCTAGAGTAAAGATTGAAAAAATAATTGGTTTGTAAAGCTGCACTGTTAGAGGTATCACGACCCAATTTCTTGGATCACGATGACACCTACTATCCCACCAGTAGGAAAACCAACCCTGTAGCTCAGCTGAAGAGGAGGGCTACCATCAACAATAGCGGAATACACAAGTATACTAATAAGGTATAAAGGAAAGAGGATATGCCAAAATAGCAAAATATAACAACAGAATCAATAATTCCCAAAAACCGATATCTGTGTAATAAAAATATAGCCTATAAATACAGAGTATAATCAAAAGTCTAATATAAGTATTTCTATGAAAATACAATCGAGACCAGTCCAATACGAAGAGAGAAAAGGAACAGACGGACGTCAAGCTCAACCTATATCTATGAAAGTATTAACAAGTAGGCATGAACAATAATCCGTGAATCAACGTCGAGCGTTATTACTCAGCTCTGCACCATAGGAACTAGTATGGTATGAGTACAAGTCATCGAAGCAACTGGTAGCCAGTAGGCGATGAAGGCCCACTAGGCATAAAAATCATAAAAATAGTACATAACAGAATACAAGAAAGTAAGGTCACAGAACAAGACGGTACAACATGGAAGCTAGCTACTCAGATAGGAAACAAGTAAATAGATAGACATGGCTTCTCTAGATAAAATATCAAAACAGGATCTTAGGAAAAAGAAGAGAACGTACCCTGAATCCTTATAATGATATATATAAACGATAACACTAAATAATCAAGAGTATAGAAAAGTAGTCAAAGAGAGAACATAGACAGCATACACGTAACCTCAAAGTAGGGGAAGAAAGGAATAATCAAATGATGCCTCACATAAATATCCCACATAGCAAGACCACCTCATATATAAAAAATAATGATAATTAATTAGTAAATATAGAAAGTAAATTAACACTACTAAATCCACCATAAGAATGGCAGCGTACACAAAAAACAAGCTCACCCATAGGCCTCCCATACAACTAGGGGCACACTGAAGAAAATAGGTGTAGAAAAGTAAATATACACCATGAAGAAACAAATCCTGTGTATGTTTGTCCTTAGGTACCCATAGGCCCACCATGTACAATCTCTAACGTCATGATAATATCACATCCCAAGTCACGGAACCTCAAGGGTCTCACAGTTTGGCATCCAATGCCTCATAACAATAGTATTATCAAGTTGTACTCAACAAGTCATGGTATTCAACCCCTCAACATAGTGGTATAACCAACTTCCTCAAGCTGGCCACTATCACGAGAACCAACCTGTGCCCTACCTCTAGTTGGTGGCCGTACTGATCTCAAAGGACGAACCTGCTAGGAATCAATTTAAACAGTACCACACTGGGGGCATGCTCTAGAAAAGTGCCCCATAATTCCACACTAAAACCATTGCTCTGATGTCCCTTTCTAACAAGAACCCCTTCTAGAACCCATCTGACCACCACGATGAAAAAATCCAGAACCATAAAAAATTATGCTAAGGATAGTGCACGAAAACTCTGCTGAGATGGTGCTGAAACCTGTAGTGAAGCCTAGCCCTTAGAATGGGAACCAATGTTACCACCCTGATGCCTTTGCCTCTTCTCGCTGCTTTGACGCGACTTGCTATAGACGGCCTTCATGGAGTTAGCATGATCTACCATAGCCTAAAATGGTCGACCATTTGATACTAGAAAATCCAAAGCCTAACGGAGCTTGTCTCTCAACCATAAGAAAATTTGTGGACTCTCTCTGTCTCAGTAGGCATAAAATCCTCACCATAAACTGATAATTGGTGGAATCGAGCCTTATACTCAGTCACCGATATCAATCAAGATCCTTCCTCAAGTACTCTTACTTTCCCTCGATAAAAATTTTCTCATAAAACACTCATAGAACTCGGTCTAAGTCGGTTGAGGTAAACCTGATGGTCTGCATACAACAAAAATCCTTCCACCATTACTTAGCTGCACTACGCATCTGGTAGGTATTGAAATCAATGTTGTGTGTTTTTAAAACACCGAGGTTCCTCAACCTCTCCTCATACTAAATGATGAACTCATTTTCATCTTCCCCTATAACTCCAGTGAACTGAGGAGGATCCAACCACAAAAAATTAGTGAAGAGCTTCTGCTCCAAATCTGTCATAGTTGTTTTCTGCTCAAGCGTAGGGGCAACAGCTGGTACCGAAAGAACCTGAGCAGGTGTAGGAATATCTTCTAGCATAATAGGATGAACTGGATGCACCAGTTGAACTGGCTATACTGAAAGAGCTGCAATTATAGGCTGTAACCTTAGAACGACTATCTGTGTCCCTTCAGTAAGAGAACTAGCATACGTATTGAGTAACTCCTAGAGAATCATATGAATATCTGGAGTAGCTGATGGAATAGGTGTTGGAACAAATAGTATAATAAGTGTTGCAGGCACTAAATGATTCTCTGGAGTGGAACCAGCATAGTCACCCTCATAGGTATGGTAAAAGGAACTAGAGCTGTCTTTCAAGCTATTGTAGATCATGTATTCGACATTAGCAAATAAGGGAATACAATGAGTGAAAACCTTTAAGAAACTATCTAGAATGTACGGATGAAGTTGGATTCAAAAGGAGAAGTCACATATCCTGTATGTCACTATAGCCTCCCAAAGATAAACCATAGACATCTCTATGCTAATCCGCAGGGCTCTACTAGATATTGGATTTGTACACTAATACCCAAACAACCCAGGGCTCTACTACTGATTTGTCATGACCCAATTTCTCGAATCATGATGGCACCTATTATCCCACAGTCGGAGAACCAACCCTGTATCTCAAAGTCGTAGTAGAGGGTTACCATCCACATAGACGAATGCATAAGTATAATAATAAGGTAAAAAGGAAAGGGGATATGGAAAATAGAGGAATATAATAATAAAATCGATAAACTCCCAAAACCTGGTACCAGTGTAAACAAAATGGAGCCTCTAACTACAGAGTATAGTTAAAATTTTAATATAAGCATGTCTCCAAAAATAAAATAGAGACAAGTCCAATTCGCCGAGATACTTCGCACAGATATCCCACATAGCATGAATGCCTCACATATATATGAATAATGACATAATAGGACTTCAGGCAATGAAGGAAGACATACCCGAATTCCTTACAACAGTATATGTGAATAATGACAATAATAATCAAGAGTTAAAAAAAATATAGGAAGAGAACATGGATGGTATACTGGTAACCTCAAGTAAGAGTTGATTGAATAACACATAATTCCCGACATAACTCGAAATATCAATTAACCAATAAGGATATCAAATCAGTAATAACCATACTAAAGTAATGCATATAAACACTTTCAAGTCCCATAGAAAGAAGCACAACATACATAGAAACACACTCATCCGTAGTCATCACCATACTACCTGGGGTACACTAAAGAAAAAAAATGCAGAAAAGTAAATACACTCCATGAAGCAACTAGTCCTGTGTATAATTTTCCTCTGATACCCATATGTCTAGAAGGAAGAATCCATGGAAGGCTAACCTAACTATTCACAGTATATCCCTACTACGTCTTATATCCTCCTTCACATCGGGGTAGCTTGGACCAAACCGTGACCACCTTGGACAACATGATGTTGACACGGAGTATCTATATGCAATTGTAATTCAGTCTCCCTCAGCCATTCTATGTGATCATGTAGCCATTTCACAAGATTGCGACCTATGATGATGCAATCATGATGAAGAAATTCACTGGCAGTTTTATAAAATCCCTACACGAGCCTCAATTCTTTATTTAGAAAATAATTACATTTATATTCTAATTTTTTCAAAAAATCTCATTCCGAATATCAATCCAAGGTTGAGAAAAATCCCCAAGTATTTCCCTTCGATTTCCACACAATTTGGTAAGTTTCTCCTTTATTTTGTTTCTTGAAATTGCTTGTTTCCTCCATTAATGGCCCCAAGTGGTGAATTTGATGAAATCATGACATAAATCACATATTATTACATAATTCTTCATTCCTAGAGTATATTTTTCTTTTTAATATAATTAATTCACTGAATTCCAACGTTTAATTCCATAAAGATTGCATCTTTCCCGGTTGTAGTCAAATCTGTCTTGGCTATTTTGATGGCCTTTACGCACTCTAATTGTGCTAAATTTTGTATCATGGTTTCCTATTAATGTTGGGAACCCCATGGAAAGGTTTATTTTTAGTTCCGACAGAAAGGCCCCATGAGCCCATTTTAGGCTCAGTCCAAAACTTAGCATAATTTATACCGTTAGACTCATATTGATATGTGAAATACTATTTCATAAGTTTCATAGCAATTGGAGTTTGTTTGATATAAGTAGGAGTAACATTTTCAAGTTGCAACGCTTTATTGTCGAACGATAGGTAGGCTCCGTAGGGCTATCTTTGGGTTTATAACTTAAATAATTGTACTAAGTAGCATTCATGGGTTGGGTAGGTAGGTTGTTATAGTAACCTTGTACTTTTCCTTCATCCACTTACTTGTTGATATATATTTTGGCATCCGGATTTGTATGGTGCCTGTGACTTAGGAGTTTTCCAGTGATACCTGTGTAGGGCATAGGTAGTTTTTGTCTCATGTTTATATATATATATACTTGCTAATTTGTTGTGCATTTATTATATGAGAGGTCGGGCCATTATCTTTGATGAGAGTGCATTGGGGTCAGCCCAGTATCACCACATGATTATTGAGTCGTGGAGGCTAGAGACTGATTTTTGTAATAATGATGAATAATGATATAAATTAATAAATTTGAATATTCTAATAATAATATAAGTAAGTGGCCTTTTAACTATTTTAGACTCGTCATCGTATCGATCAACCAGTACTACTATTTTTACTTATTTTATCTAGGCTTTATATCCTGGCATCGAGAAATATCATTTGATTAATTAATGCTGTGACTTGAGACCGACTCCATTCGGTAGTGGGTACAGCCGTTGTCACTTGAGTCCATCGTCATACGACAGTGAGTACAACTTTTTTACACTTATCACACTTACTGGTTATAGAGACTTGATGATACCTGTTCTATAGAGGATATTGGTGATACCGTTATACTGAGGCATTGGATGGTATAACTTGCCGATTACGACTTGATAATATCATTGTTATGACTTTGGATGCCATACTGTGAGACCCTTGAGGTTCTGTGATTTGGGATGTGAGATTATGATAATGTTAGAGATTGTACGTGGTGGCACACCTCCATGGACCTTGCCTCCAGGCTACGGCGATGCGGAGGAGGGGGGTATAGGATGGAGTAGGGATATATCAGGAACTGTTAGGATAGCCATCCATGGATTCTTCCTGCTGGACCTATAGGTACCAGAGGAGAAACATACGTAGGACTAGTTACTTCGTGGTGTATATTTACTTTTCTGCACTTGTTTTCTTTAGTGTACCCCTAGTAGTATTGTAATGCCTATGGGTGAGCGTGTTTTTGTGTATGCTACACTTCTTTTAGGGGTCTTGATAGTGTTTATATGCATTAATTTAGTACAATTATTGTTGCTTAGTTTTCCTTATTCGTTACTTGATATTTCATGTTCTATGGGGAATTATGCGTTATATTATTGTTCATTCATTCGTCTCCTATTTGAGGTTACCGCTATACCGGGCATGTTTAGTTCCTGTGTCCTTTTGACTCTTGATTATTATTGTCATTATTCACATATACTGTTGCAAGGATTCAAGGTACATCTTCCTTCATTTCCTGAAATCCTATTATTTGATTAGCTAGCGAAACATGTTTTACTTGTTGATTGATCCCTATCTAAGTATCTAGTTTCCATGATGTACTACTTGATTTTGTGACCATATTTATGGCTTTTCATTATTTACTGCTTTTATTATTGATATATTCCTAGTGGCCTCTCGAAGCCCACTTGGTACGGGTTGATTCGGTAGCTTGTACTCATACTACACTTTCCATGTGAGTATCTAAGTACAGGTGCCCGAATTTGATTCACAGATCACTGTACATGCAAATTCTATTGATTTTCAGAGATTCAGGGTGAGCTTGTCATCCATCTTTTCCTGTTTATCTTCATTATTAATTTTGATCTCCATGTATTTTTGGATATACATTTGTATTAGACATTTGATTCCTTGTTCTGTACTTAGAGGTTTTGTACTATACTGATATAGGGTTTGTACTTTCCGCTTTTGATATAGTAGTCCTCTTCTTCAGTTTTAGACTACAAAATTGGTTCTCCTGCTAGTGATTTAGCAGGTGCCATCATGATCCAAGAAATCGGGTCGTGACACACCTTTGAAAAAAAAAAGAAGGAATACTTCACATAATCAATTTTCATATAAGAGTCTCAATACCTAAGTGTAAGTCCATTATGTTACTTTGGCTGGCGTTCTATTCCTTATCCCAATAGGGGACTATTTTATTTGATTTTCTAGTGATTCTGTCGCTTCTCTTCCCACCTTACTGTGGAAAAAACAAGTACCTACTTGGATTGTAGATTTAGATCTATTCAGTTCAGAATCCTGTAAATGACCAGCCATCCTTCATGTACCAATTCATATATTCAGTTGACAGATGCTTTAGTTGTTTCTTTTCCTCGAGCTCTAACATTTAGTGGTCAGATTAATAATTGGCTGGATATACTTCAAATTTTTAGAACTTATTTGGATTATGGATTATGATCTCCTCATTCAGAATCCCGTATATTTTCAGATGGAAGATGCTTTAGTAAGTTCTTTACTTTGAGCTCTTAAAATTTTCGCTGGGATTGATAGTTGGCTGGATATATTTTAAATCCTTTGAGCTTGGATTGTTAATTTGTTCTCTTCGTTGCAAATCCCATAAGTGCTTAGCCATCCTTTATACCAATTGGTATGTTCTGACAGGAAATGTTTAGTTATTTCGTTTCATGGAGCTTTTAATAAAATATTGTTAGGTTGATGATTGGCTAGATATGTCTTAAATTCCTTGAATGTACAACAATTATTATGTAGTGAGCCTAAATTCTACTCATATTGCATCCTCGTCACTACTCAATCGACTCTTCTGATGCATTATCTATTTCATTTCCTTGAGTTCCTTGTAAAATTTGTTAGATTGATGTTGGTTAGATATATTTATATCCAAGCTTGTCTGTTTTTCTCGAAAATCACTTAGATCTAGTTATTTTTGTTAAGTGCATATGTACCTTCTATTGCAATTTACTTTCCTTTTTTGAGTTCTTAGAATTTTGGAAAAGAGATCATTGCAAAGGGCTCCAAGTTGTTGAAGAACATCCACACGTGCATAGGTTGTCTCTAGCTGTTTACATGAGCTTCATGGAGGCGAGGGTTGATTTTGAGAAATCATAATTTTTTTCATGGATTCTTTTCATTTCCGGCTAACTGATGTTTCGACTAAATCTATGTTGTGATTGGATTCTTATTTTTTGTTCAGTTGATTTTATTATAAACATTTTCAAGTTTCACTTATTAAAATCTCTTCTTTCATGCCGAGGGTCTAAAGATAGAGGTAAATCTGTTTACATACCTACCCTCCCAAGACACACTTGTGGGATCACACACAGGATATGTTGTTGTTGTTTACTTATTAAAATCTTGCATCTGGGAGCTTATTTCATGTGATAAACTTTAAGGATCAAGCTAACTTTTCTCCAATATTAGTAAGCCTAATATTCTTGCTCACTGCATACAGGCAATTGATGCAATCGATAATGGAATCAATCAGTATGATACAGACCAGCCACAAAGATATGTAAACAATACCCACTTGTCCTCCCGAGTTGGAAAACTAAACTTGGACTGTACTGAACCTGATCAGTCTTCTGAAAGGGAGAATTAGGTTTCCCAACGTACAATGGATTAGCTGGCAGTGTGTTCTTGGATGTAAGACTTCCTCAAAAGAGCTAAAAAACTGCTCTTGCTGTTGTCTTTGACTAGTATTTGAAGTTTATCTGCATAATGGCTGGTTCTCAAATTGCCATTTTTGGGGACCAGGAGATCTTTGGTCATTTGCCCAATAGATCTGTCAGCTTTATTATTTTGAAAGACACGTTTTAAAATAAACACATGGTTCACTTTCTTTCCCCGATTTAACATTCTTGTGTATACACAGAGTGTCCGCTATTATGCAGGGTCATGGTTACCAGCGCGTTCAATCGTAGTGGAGTGCATTTCTGCAAGACACAAGATTGATCCTAGTGGAGAGATTGTAGTTTGGTCTATGTTTTGTCCAGTAAATAATTAATACTTAGCCTGAAGTCTTTTTTGAATCTGGCAACGTGCACATCATTCAAATTGCTTTGTTTTTTTTTTTTTTTTTTTATAGCTAAAGCTTGTTAATGAAGATTAGGTACTACATATTAGAACTATTTCTTGTAAAAATAAATCCCTTCATAATTTTCCTACCTCTCATCGTGACTAAATATGTATGGACAGATTTCCTGGATGGCATATTAGCAGTTTTATATCACTTGTATGACAGGAAAAGTAGAGTTTCTCCAATTTTAGTCATTCTGTAAATATTATGCACTTTATGAAAGTAATAGACATCCTCTTGTATCTTGTTATGTTGTAGCTATTATAAGTCATTGTTAGGAAAAACCATTCTATTAGGTATTTCCTGCCCCCAGTGTCTTGTATATTACATGTAAAGTAGGAATACATCACAGATTTTGTGAAGAACCTGAATCACCGTATTGAGTGGTAGTATGAGAGAGCCAAGAGGATAGAATGACATGGAGGGGACGGTGAAGTCAGTAAAACCATATTACATGGGGTTAGACAGAGAGCGGAATACGAGGGAGGTGTGGAATCAGAGGTTGGAATAATAGAACCGAAAAGTACATTTCTTTACTTGATGTACTATGAGGAGTATGCAATATTGACTGCGAATAATCCAAGGAAGAGAATGGTAGTGAGATAATATTCTGTGTAAATTAGGGAAGACACTGACCATATCCTATTGCACTGCAAATTCATTATGCAGTTGTGGAATCTTGCATGTTCATCATCCGATCTTACAGGGAAATATCAAGGACTGTGTAGGAGACAATCATTAGTCGTAGGAAACACGATTTTATGAAGAAATAAAAACAATCAGTAGTCTGCATCTTTTGAACTGTTTGAAATGTGAAAAAATGGAAATTTATTCCTGAATAACGAAATCTCATAAGGGGTATAAAAAGGTTCCTTGTGTTTCATTTAATTCTTGTGTAGAAAGAATGTTTCATGTATCACGGGATAGATTAGCAACTTACCCACTCAGCAACATGGATCCAAGGTACGAAAGCATATTTGGAAGTTGAAAGTTCCCTTTAAAGTGAAAGTATTTTGTTACTTGTGTCACGACTAGAATTTCAGATCACGATGGCGTCTATAACCCTCTTTTAGACAAGCATGTTCCTACCGCCCGAAGCTACTCGCAATGGGTCATAAATGCTCATGAACAACAATCAAGTAATAACATAACTAAAAATATACAACAACAGAAGCAAAATGACACTCAATTCCTCTGGTAGGCACAAACAACACAACAAAACTCACTGTGACTCCCCCTTAAGCCCAGAAGGTATAAACAACGTGTAATAACCCGCTCGGGAATTTCCTTGCCTTTCGTACTTTCCTATGCTTAGAGCTGCTTGGTAGTTGCCTTAGGTCATTTTTTAGTTGCTGGGGCTAGTAGCTCAGTGCCATGGTGACTCATTTGTTTTATAT
>JBDJHY010147740.1:0-12971 GCA_039654485.1 Withania somnifera | reverse complement strand
GACAACCTCTCTATCATGACACAGTGGGTTGCATGATTAACTCAGTTAATTTTCTATGCACACTTCTCTGAGAACGTGGAACGTTTGCAATTGCACCAAGATTCCTACTGTGACACGTTTAGAGGTTTATATGTTTATAAATCATGTATAAACATATAGGATTCATCTTCAACCATTATGAAGACTTCAGTAATGTGAAATAACACCATTTTATCCCTCGAAACCATCAACATACACTAGAATCACAAGGAATCATTGTGATACTACAAGGCCTTAAAGAAAGGGTCATCACTTTCTACTCCTAACTCAAAATGACACACGGTTTGTTGTTTTTCAAAGTAAACTTAGAGGTATTTAAAAATATACAAACTTAACACCTTACATCTTTAGGATGGATACGACTATTTAGGCTTATATTAAGGTTTAAGGTGTAAGTTAAGCCACATGCAAGTAACAATTGAACTATAAATAACTTATTCAAGGTGTTATGCAACTATAATTCCACACTTACATAGGATTTTTATAACCTAGGGTCAAGTGGGAATTCATAGGAGTCATACTTAAGAAAGAACATATAATAGTATAAATTCTGGCTCAAATTTCTAGGTGTCACATAGAAAGGGTCAATGAGAGGGATAAGGGGGTTCACATTCATGAAATTTTCTTGGTGGGGGTCGAAAAGTCATGTTTTCCAATAAAATCATTAGTGGTGGCCTAAATTTTCATTGATCTATAACCTCCAAGTTGTGCTTTACTTGAAAGTGTCACGATTCGCTGATAATCTTTAGCCAATTTCGTAGGAAAACAAACTTTATGATAAAAAGGTACACATGGTTCATAAGCCTACGCATATATGATCAATTTAGGCTAGTGTTTATAGGTATCTATTAATATATATTCATGTCTAGTAATTTGCAAAGTTACATGTAGGATTAGGCAATAAAGGGTCCATATAACATATTTTTACATAGTGAAGTTTGGAGTTGGTTCCTAGAAATTACTAACAGTATCAACATATAAGGTGAAAAGCCAATTTAGGGTTGTTTTACACTTTATTTATTATTGATATAAGGAATATGAGGGTGTGGTTAGACCAGTAAAAAATTTCATCCATCGTAGGTCAGTCCTTAGAACCATGTTGTTCTTTACTTATCCTCACTGACTTATCATGAGTTTCTAAAGTTTATATTCCTGAAGTTTGATATTATGTATGTTAAAACTAGCTATATTCCATTCTTATCTTGTAACCAATTGAGTTTTTAGTGAATTTGGTATCAAAGGTGTCCTAATATGAATCAATGTAAATCAGTTACTTGTCTTATGGCCATAAGTTTCAGTATAACAGATTGAAGATTGATAAAAATTATTGAATTGTTTCTCTCTTCTGTGTTTTTGTTAACTTAATATTGCTCAAATATAAGTATGTATCCTAGTTCCTGAGTGCATGAATTTAAAACTTAACTTGTAGTACTTTGGTTATCTGTGAGTCTGCTGGTGGTTTCTTGACAAAGCACATGTATACAACCCGTAGTAGTCTGTAAAAACTTTCTAAAAATATATGAATCTTTTCATGACAACTCAGACCTATCTTAATTGCTGGAAATATGTCTATGATTCGTAGACTTTGCTCTGAAAGCTTTAAATACTTGTTTTAGTACTGGATGGATGCTTTAAGCAGAGTTAACGCTTATAATGTGTGTGACTACATTGCTTGGTTTAACTTAAAATTAGTGGTCCATTTTTGAATTCTCATATTCAACAATAACTAGTAACATAATTCCTATTAATACCAAAGTGCGGATTTACAAATCGAAATAGGGATGATCACCTATTTTGCAAAAGCAACTAAAAGAAAATCTAAATAACGCTAACCTATTAACACTTACAGTATTATATATAACTCAAACTAAATGTATAGTTCTTACTCCTTTTGATCGTTATACTAATATTTTTATTATGTATTTTGTTTGAATAAAGATTACAGCTCCCAATAAAGATTAGATGCAATTTTTTGAAGATCGACGTGATAATGCTTCCGTAAGTGGGGTGGAAAATTTTTTGAATTATGTTTTTACAAGATTAGGAGGAGTACAATAAATATGATTTCCATATTTCAGTTGTTTCAATAATTCATCTGTACAAACTCGTGAGATGGTTAGGTCTCATTTGCTAGTACATGGAATAATTCCAAGTTATACTTTTTAATATCATCATAAAGAGAAGTTAGGAGAATCATAATTAGATTCTGAAATTTTAGATGAAAATGAGATTGAAATTGAAATGGATGATGAGGATGAGGATGAAATACATGAGAAGTCAAGGGATTTGCACCCATATTTCAATGGAGAAAATATGAGCATGGGTGCTGATGGTTTTGATGATGAAGAGACAAATCTTGAAGAAAATTGGTTCTGTAGCCACTTAAATAATTTTGAACAACCATTATATTAAAATTCAAAAGCCAGAAAACTTTCTACTTTTATTAAATTACTTCATTTTAAAGTATTATTCAGTGGAGTAATGCTTCATTTACAAAGATTTTGAAGATGTTGAAAGAAGATTAATTACTTGATGGGATCAAACTTGCATGGTTTATATTACAAGACAAAGAAGATAATTCAAAATCTTTGACTTTATTAAGAGTTGATTGATGCGTTTAAGAATAATTGTATGTTATATTGAAAGGATGATAAGATTATTGAATTTCACAAAGTTTGCAGTGCATCTAGATTGAAGAAGAACAATTGTAATGGGGAAACACAATCTAAACATGGGAAAAATTATCATGCAAGATTTTATGTTATTTTTTTCTAAAGACAAGACTTCAGAGATTATTTATGTCCAACATATTTTTTGATGAGATGGAATCATGATGAAAGAGATAAAGATAAAATAGTGAGACACTTTACTGATCCACTACCATCGAAGAAAATTGATGAACTTCACCCACTTTTTGTTATTGAGCCTTGTAATGTTTGACTTGGACTTTCTAGTGATGGTTTTCAACCATTTAAGAATTCTAAAACTTGGTATAGCATCTGGCATGTCGTACTTATTCTTTATAATTTACCACCTTTGTTATGCATAAAGCAAGAGAATTTTATTCTATCGATGCTTATTTCTAGTCTTGAAATTCCCAATTATACAACTAATGTTTTTCTCCAACCTTTGATAGAAGAATTAAAGGAATTATGGGGAACTTTAGTGGAAACCTTTGATGTGTCATATAAGTAGAATTTTATGTTACATACAACTTTATTATGGACTAATATGACTTTCCAACATGTGCAAATTTGTCAGGATAGAGTAGCAAAGGAAAATTATCTTGCCCCTTGTTGCAACAAAGAAACTCTTTCCACTAGGTTGAAAAATGGCAAAAGGGAGTTTTATATGCGTCATAGATGCTTTTTTCCTAATAATTGGAGAGTATTTTATTGATCTTGTAATGACCCTCATGGTCATTTATGATAAATACATAATGTTTTGCCTTCTAGAGTATTTTAGTAGTGTCTCCAAGTCACTTATGACTTGGTGGGACCGGTAGTTCGGATCCCTGGCGACTCAGTTGAGAAATATCTCAAATTGCCTATTTTAGACCCTAAAACTAAGTACTCATTGACCAAAGTCAATTTTTCTTTGAGATGAGCTCAAAATTAAATTTTGATAATTTCGTTAACTTCAAAATTCCAAACAAAATTAGGATTGACCTTAAGTTTGTATTTTTGAGTTTTCATTTGCAAATTATACCAATTTGTAGATTTTAGTTAAGTTTAAGGCATAAAGTGGAGCTTGAGTGGTGTTCAGAGTATCGGATTGGAATTTTGACGGCTCCATTAGCTCTAAAATAGTCATTTTAGGCTAGTGAGAGGTTGGTTCGTGTACCGTACTTGTCGTTGAATTTTTGATGTGTTGGTGGAAATTTTACTGAATTAATGTTTGGTGTTGACGTGGTCAACATTTATCCTATACAACCTTGAATTCCAATTTCGTCTATGATGTTGAGTTTGGAATATCATTTTGGGTGTGAGTGCTTAATTTGTTTGTGTAAACTGGACTTCGCATGCATTACAAGAGGTGATTCAAAGAATTTATTTCTCCTAATCTACTGTCAAAACCTGTAATTGGTATAGGATAGTTTGTTGTTCGCGACCATAAACTATGTGATCTTGATTCAATAAACAACTCTGCTTCACGATTGCAAGCTTGGCTCATGCGATCATGATGAAACACTGTCCAGTACTCTACATGATCAGGTAGATGATGCATGTGATCGCAATTCCTATTCCCCAGTACTCTATGCAATCATGTAAGAACCTCATACGATCTCCATGATCAATTTAGTGCTATATACGATCGCGTATTAAAATCATGCGATTGAGATGAGTTATTTCCCTGGCAGTTATGTAAAACCCCCTTCACGACCACATCTTTTATTTCTGTCAAAAACATCGAGTTTCCTTCCATTTCTGAGCATAAAACCTCTCCCACACATCCTTCAAAGGTTGAGAAAATTCCCAATATTGTTGCTCTTCGATTCTACGTGTTTTGGGTAAGTTCTTCTTCGTGTTAATTCTTAATTTTCTTGGTTTCCTCCATTAATGGCCCCAATTGATGAAATTGATGAACTCGTGCCATAATACATATATTATTGCATAACTCTTTGTTATTTGAGTATATTTTGCTTTTAGTATTAGTAGTACATCAAGATTCCAACGCAAAATCCATAAAAATTGCTTCTTTGACCCTGTTATAGTCAAATCTTCTCGGGCTATTAAGAAGACCTTCCCACACTCAAATTGTGCTCAATTTTAGATCATGAGTTACTGGAGATGTTGGAAAACCCATAGTAAAATTTATTTTCAATTCTGGCGAGCAGGCCTTGCAAGCTCATTTTAGGCCTGATTTTAGGCCTAGTCCGGAACTTAGATATATTATATATTTAGACTCGTTTAACATATAAAATACTTTGATGCAAGTTTTAGGCATTTGGAGATCGTTTTACATCAGTCAGAGTAAGATTCGTGAAATTATAGCACTTTTTCGTTGGACGACTGGTAGGCTCTGTGGGGCTATTTCTAGGCTTATAGCTTTAATAATTGTACTAAATTGCATTCGTGGGTTGGGTATCTAGACCATTCTTTCTTCCATTTCTTTATTGATATATATATGTTGACTTCCGGAATTATTTGATACCTATGACTTAGGAGTTGTTTAGCGATGCCTGTGCAGGGCATAGGAAGTTGCTATTACATGATCATACATATATATATTTGTTGATATATTGTGCATTCATGACAAGATAGGTTGGGTCTATGGCTCCGATTAGAGTGCATTGGGGCAGGGTTAGTATCACCACCTGAGTATTGAGCCATAATGGCTAAAGGTTGGTTTTGGTAATAAAGATGGATAATGACGTAAAAAAAATAAATGGTGATATTCTAATAATAATATAAGTAATAATTTTTTAACTGTTGCAGACTCGTCATTGTATCAAGCACCCAGTAATACTATTTTTACTTGTTTTATCCCATGCTTTACACCCTGGCACTGAGAATTATCATTTGACTAATAAATGCTGGGATTTGAGACCAGATTTGTTCGGCATTGAGTACAGCCGCTAACACTTGAGTCCGTCTTTGCACGACATTGAGTATAAATTTTTCTAAACTATCACATACATTGGTTTGGATGATTTTAGTATAGCTCCCTTAAGAACTATTGGTGATACAGTTATATTGAGGCATTTGTACCCCTGACTTGTCGAGTACATCTTGATGATATTATTGATAGTAGGAACGAGATGCCATACTTTGAGATCCTTATCTGTGATTTGGGATGTGAGGTTATGATGATGCTAGAGATTATACGTGGTGACATACATCCATGGACCTAGCCTCCGGGCTTCCACGCGACACAGAGGGGGGATATATGGTGGAAGGGGAGATATACCAGAATATTTAGGTTAGCCTTCCATGGGATTTTCCTACTGGACCTACGGGTATCGAAGGAGATGCGTACACAGGATTGGTTACTTCATGTGTTTGTATTACTTTTATGCATTTGTTTTCTTCAGTGTACGTTGGCTGAGATGTAAGGCCTACGGTGAGTATGTTTTCTATGGATCCTGCACTTTTTTCTGGGAGACTTTTCAGCATTTATTTGCATTAATTTATTATTCTTATTACTGCTTAGTTGTTATTATTGGTTAATTAATACTTCATGTTATGTGGGGTATTGTACCTTAGATTATTATTCATTCATTCATCCTTTACTTAAGGTTACCGGTATACCATCCATGTTCTCCTCCAGTCTTTTTTTGACTCATGTTTACTATATTTTTATTCATATATGCTTTTGCATGGATTTCGGGTATGTTTCCCTTCATTGCCTGAGATCATGATATATGATTAGCTAGCGATATATGTCTACTTGGACTTGATTCTTATTTGAGTAGCTAGCTTCCCTTGTTGTATTTTTTTCTTCTGTGACCCCATTTATTGTATTCCATTATTTACTACTTTTATTATTGTTATGTTCCTAGTGGGCCCTCGAACCTACTGGGTACGGGTTGCTTTGGCAGCTTGTACTCATACTACACTTGCACATGTGCAGATTCGAGTACAGGTGCCCGACTGTGATTACAGATAGTTGTTCATACAGATAACATTCTATTTCAAAAATTTAGGGTAAGCCTGGCGTCTGTCTTTACCTGCTTCTCTTCAGCAGTACCATTTCTATTTGATCTCCCTATATTTTCAGAGATACTATTGTATTATATATTTTGATTTCTTATTTTGTACTTAGTGGTTCATATGACACATATACCGGATTTTGGGAGCATTATTTTGACTCTATTACCTCTAATTTTTATTCACTTATACACTGTTATATTAAATTGTGCTTGCCACATTTGATATAGTAGTCCTCTGCCTCGGCTACGGACTACAGGTTTGGTTCTCCTACTGGTGGGATAGTAAGTGCCATTATGATTTGAGAAATCAGGTCATAACAAATCTTTCATATTGTAAAACTTATTGTTACAAAATAATTTGGATGTGATTCACATTGAGAAGAATATATATGATAATATTTTGGGGGACAATCTTAACAATCGAAGGAAAAATCAAAGACACCTTGAATTGTAGGATAGATTTGCAAGAAATGAACATAAAAAAAGGAATTGCATTAGATAAAGAGTGGGGATAGATATGAGTTACCAAAATCAAGCTACACCTTATCTCCTTAAGAGAAGCATTTTCTTAAAGAACTTAAAGGTCCCAGATGGATTTTTATCAGATATTTCTCAGAGCATCAACCTTAAAGATTGCAAATTTTCAGGATTGAAAAGTCATTATTACAATGTTATTCTATAATATTTATTTTCACTTGCAACATATGGTATGCTTTGCAAATACGTGTTTGAACCACTTATTGAGTTGTTTATATTTTTAAAAAAGCTTGGAGTAAATTTTTTTAGAGTATATGAGCTAAACCAAATTACAACAACTCTGTGTAAGTTAGAAAAGATCTTTATTCCTGCATTTTTTGACATTATGATCCACTCATTTAGCTAAAGATTGTTGGACCTATCCATATCGATGGATGTACCCGGTGGAGTGATGACTGTATTTTATTAAATTTTTTTATTCGTAATACAAATTTCCCAAAAGGCTCTATTATGGAGGGATATATAGCAACTGATGTATGATCTTATGTTCAAGGTATTTTCATAAAATGTAACAAAATTTAATTACAATGAACTAAATTACGATGATGATCCCATTGAATTAGATGTAGGCCTAGGAAATTTTTCTCAACCCAAAATATTTTTTAGACCATGGAAAATCAGGCATTCTTAAATCAAAATGAATATGAGCTTGCACATTTTTATATTCTGAAAATCTATGAAGAAGTGCTACAATTTACGAGTACGTAATTATCCATTCAAATAATTTACTTTTCTTTTTCATATTTTCTTACCTAAAATGACATGTCATATTTAAAATACTTTTCAAAGAATTTTCAATTGATGCATCTAAAAAATATTCAGAGACGGAATTGAACAGACAATTCATTAGGTGGTTAAAAATGAAGGTGAGAACTAAGAAATTTGTTTTTCAAATTAATTTGTGAGTACTATTTTCTAAAATATGTACTTGATTTTAATAGGTTGCGAAATTACACAAGCATGATGACAACAAGAAAATAAAGGTTTTTCTTTCACTTTCACGTGGTCCTCTTCTATATAAGACAAGTTTCAAAGGCAATGTTATTAACGGTTATGGGTTACATGTACAAGATCATGATAAAGGTTTAAGAACATAAATTATGGGGTGGTTGTATTTGGTCAAACTGATGAATAGAATAAAAATATGGATTACTATGGAGAGTTAACAGAGATTTTTGAAATATAATTTCTTGGTGAAAGGAGAGCAATTTTATTTCAATGTTTTTGGTTTGATGTGTAAATAAAACAAGATGAATTATAGCAGCTGAATATGGATTTGTAAGTGTTAACCGTCAACGATTTTTAAACATAATTGATGCTTTTGTATTAGCCAACCAAGCATGACATGTATTTTATGCTATTGATCTTTCAAATAAAATCTAGCATATCGTATATGTAATGCCTCAAATTTACCCTGTAGGCGCCACAAGGCATCCTTACACACTGAGTCACCTTAACAGCCTCAGATGAACCCCTAGCTTATTTATATCTCTAAACACTTGCTCATCGGCAAAAGCATAACAAAATAACAAAGTCTAAGCTAGTGGTCTATCTAACGTGTCAAATATAATACAGAAAGAATATGAAAATTTCATCAAATAACACTAAGTCAACTATTTAAAAAGTCTCCAAGTACTGAAATACTAGGTTTCTAGGACAAGTCCCCAGCTAGCCTTAGAAAAGAATGAATGAATATTGCAACAACTAGTCTGTTCTAATAGAAATACACTAATAATAATAAAGTTTTCTCGGTCCAAGGGGACTCACCAATTCTATAATAACTAATGATAGTATATCTAGTCAACCTTGAGTGTAAGGATAGCTGGCCTGACCTACACGTAAAATCATGCAGCAAAAGATTATGTGGTCAATATATTAAATACACTGAGTAAGGGGGAGGGGGAAATGAAAGTTAATATCAACATGAATAATATGATTATAAGTAAAGCATGATTAAGATATGAAATGCATAATTAAATTGTCGTTCAAGTCAGTTATTCAATAAAAGTTAAGTAATGCTGACACTGTAAGAAACATACCTCATTTTAATTTATAAATAAATATTTTAAATATCTGACATCAAATCATTTCTACGAGGCTCTATAACTGACATATAAGACCATGTGAAAAGCTATGGAATTAAGTAATCTACCAGCTGAAGGGAGTACCTTGCTCCGCAACTAGCTCAGTACCTAACGAGTAACCTAGAGGATCTAACTAAGTCAGGTCTGTCATAATAAAAAAATTTAGGCAACACATCCTATGGTTAGAAACATAGTTATGGGATCAGACCTTGCAACCTAATCCAGTCGGTGCTAATATTACTCTTAAAATATATCACTACTCCTACTTGACCAGTTAAAGAAATTTAAATGAAAAACTAATCAAAATTCCATTCCTTAGCATCTTTGGGAAAATTCTTGTCAATTCTTTCTCAATTTAATAAAAATTATGTTTGAGCCGAAATCTTAGGCCAGTATCTTAGCAAATTCTCAACTTCAATATTTATGACTTAACTTCATCAAATAACCACATGTAACCTTAACTCTCAAGTTTTTGAACAAGTTAAATCTACAATACACTCCAAATCTTTGATAAAATATCTAAATCAAGAATAATAATGTGATGATGCAAGAACTCATGAAATGTTACTCAATAATATCAAATAATCATGATAGGAATGAAACTCACAACTTAAGAAATTAGGGTTAAAAAATTTTTACAAAATACTTCATAAAAAGTTTAGGGTTGGGGCACAAGGGTGAAAGAATACCCTTGTTCATGAACCCACATACTTGAAACCTTAGGAATTAGGGCTTGAAATTGGAGGAGAAGACTTCGTTATTGACATCTTTGAGAGAATAAATCAATGTTTTCTTCTACTTTGTATAATTGACTTATGAAAGATAATAAAATAATGAGGTTTTTGGCTTTTATATTAGTGGTTATGAAGCCAAAAACGATGTGGTATAATTCGATTAAAAAGGGGTAAATGACTGAAAAGTTCCTGGTAAAAGCAGTAAAACTATGCCTGGAAGGTTTCCAGGGTGGTTTCATAGTCCATGGAACCCTTCAACAGTCTATGGAATAGCCCGTGAAACTGACCCCCTCTTAACTGGAACACTAGAAGTTTATAACAGTCCATCCCAGGGACCTTCGTTTGATCTACAGTTCATGGAATGACCCGTAGAGTCATTCTATAATTAGAATTTTTTCTGAGACAAATAATCCCATACCACGATTCAAACTACGGACCATGAACCTGAGGTAGAATATAGAAAATCACTCGTCCAGTTCCATGGTTCAATTGGTGGTTCGTGGAGCCCTTTCGTGGTCCGTGGAACAACCTGTGGGAAGTGTGTCAGTTCCAGGTTTTGATGAAACTTCACATAGACCCATTGTTTAGCCTAGTAAACCCCATAGCATGATTTTCAAGGTGTTACAATACCTTCCCTTAGTTTCATTCATCCTTGAATGAAGACTTCAATCGAGAAAAAGGGTAAAATGACTAATGGACTACCCGAATGACTCAAGTACTCATCCATAACCTCAAGATAACTAATGTAACAGTCATCCTACTCTTAACTCAGCTGAACAAAATGCATGCTATTCTTATAGACTCCGACTACCCTAGATACATCTGTAAGCATAGGTACTCATATAGGGACTCATACAATGACATGGACTACATAAATTCTAAAGAAAAGCTAGAGTGAGTGGATTATTGCCTCATACTGAAGTGGGACTGAAAGTAAATAAGTGTAGGTACTTCTCGATAATGTCTTCCTCATCTTCCAAGTGGATATCTCAACCGACTGATTGCGCCTTAGATCCTTGACTGATGTTATATCATTATTTCTAAGCTTTCCATATTCCCATCTAGGATCTGTACTGGAATATCTTCATAAGTCAATCTAACTTAACATGAACGTTGTCCATGCACTATTAAGAAAGGATCTGATAAACACTTTCTTAACATGGATATGTGGAAACTGGATGCACTGATGCAAACTCTTCCAAAATATCTATATTATAAGAAGAATTACTAACCTTGTTTAAAATATAATATGGGAAAATGACACACAAAATGAGCTTTACCTTCTTTCCAAACCTCATGACTCCCTTTATAGTAGATACCTTTAAGAAAACCTAATCACCAACGTTAAACTCCAACTCCCTCCTCCTTATATAAGCATAAGACTTTTGCCTATTCTGGGAAGTCTTCAAACTTTCTCGAATGAACAAAAATTTTTTAGTGGACTTAATCACATATTCAGGACCTATCAAAGTTGAATCACCAACTTTGAACCAACCACTAGGAATTCTATACCTCCTTTCATATAAGGCCTCGAATGGAACCATCAGGATACTAGCATGATAGTTATTATTGTAAGAGAACTCTATCAATGGATAATGGTCACCCCAACTACCTTTGGACTCAAGTGTGCAAGCTCACATATCCTTCAGAGTCTGGATGGCCCATTCACCCTGACCATTTGTCTGTGGGTGAAAAGCAGTACTAAGGTGAACCTAATACCCTATCCTTTTCTAGAAAGACTTCCAGAAATATGAAGTTAAATGGGTACCTCTGTCTGAAAAATAATATACAAAGGAACAACATTTAGGCGTAAAATATTATGAAGATACAACCTACTATAATACTCTATTATAAAATCAGAGTGAATAGATACAAAATGAGAGAAGTTGGTCTATCTATCCATAATCACCAAAATAGAATCGTTGTCTCTTAGTCCTTGGTAAACTAATAATGAAATCCATATTTTTGACTTCCCACTTCAAGGCTAGAATTTGAAACCTCTGGATCTCACCTGCTTGTTTTTTGTATTAGACTTTTACTTTTTGGAAATTCGGATACTTAGACACAAACTCAGCTATGTTCTCTTTCATCCCTTCCCACCAATACATTTCCTTCAAATCCATGTACATCTTATTAGTACCAAGAATAGAATATTGAGTGTTGTGCACATCAAACAAGATCCTTTCCCTAAATCCATCCATATTTTTTACACATAGTCTACCCTCAAACCTTAACACACCATCTCCCCTTTTGGACAAAACCTTTTGTTTATACATACCAACCTTAACTCCAGCTTCAAATTAAACAAGAAAGCATCTCTATCCTATTTTTCTTTAACCTCCACTAATAGGGAAGATTCCAATAAACTTAGAACCAACATCCCACCATCCCCAACATCAACCAACCTGAACCCAAGTTGTACAAGTGTATACCCCTCCTTAGCTAAATCTCTCTTCTCCTTATTAGCATATGCCTCACTCCCTATCACAACCTACTAAGGGTATCACCACTACATTGGCCTTGCCCGGATGATACATCATTTTCATATCATAACTGTTTAATAATTCAAACTACCTTCTTTGATGGATATTCAAATCTTTTTGCCCAAATACATACTGCAAACTCTTATGATTAGTAAAAACATCAACATGCCCTCTATAAAGATAATGTCTCTAGATTTTCAAGGCAAAAACAACAGTTGCCAGCTCAAGTTCATGAGTGAGATAGTTCTTTTCATGAACCTTAAGTTTTTGGGAAGAATAAGCTATTACCTTACCATGATACATCATTGCACATCCCAACCCAACACAAGAAGAATCATAGTATACCACAAAACCTTCTAAACCCTTTGGGAAAGTCAAGACTAAGGTTATGGTCAACTTGATTTTCAACTCTTGGAAATTTTTCTCACATTGGTCTGACAAT
>JBDJHY010147730.1:0-22826 GCA_039654485.1 Withania somnifera | reverse complement strand
TCTTTTACATCAGTTAGAGCTATGAAGGAGTGTGTTTTCCTTATTATGGTAACTCAAGACGATTACTCTTAGTACAACATCAACCATTAGATGAAGGTTAAATCTAGGTGTGTTCTAGTGCTTGCAACCACTAAAATTCATTTATTACATAGATATTATATTCATATATTAGAATAGATGCAACAACCATATGTAAATTATAATTCTAATGAAGTTTCACCCATGGATCCCATAACCCTGGGGTTGGGGTTTTAGCCCTTCATCTATATTAACATACAAAAATGAAATGATAAATCATTGAATGTCATACCACATAATTAAGCATCCAATTAACTGCAAAAAAAAAATGATAAATGAAATCCACACTTGTGTTCTTTGGAAAATATAAGTATCAAAACCCTCAATTTACAAATATTAAATCTCCAATCAAAATCTCTCTTAATTATCCTAATTCTGGTATTTATAGAGTATATGTGTAAGTTCAATATCATAAATTAGGATTGGATCATTGCTTAACTTTAGGCAAAATAATAGACGAACCACCTGGTGACAAATGGACTATCTGGTCTTTCGTCTGTTACCTCCACTATGTGGTTGACCTTTCTTCAAATGAAAAATTGACCTTTCTTCAAATGAAAAACCTTGGGTAAATTGTCTCCACATAGAATAAATGTCTATTTGAGATGCCTGGTCGTTGGTCCTATCCAGTAGTCCATCAGTTAGGTGATGGATTCAAGTGAATCATCTGTTGCCAGATGAACTGCCCAATCCATCGTCTGTCTTGGTCTTCTTATCCATAACTATTCCTTTTGTGAGATGGGTTTAGACGAGTCATCTGGTGATAGGTGAAACATCCATTAATCTTGTAAAAATTGCCCTTTTTCTATATAATTGCTCCAAACTTCCTCATATTAACTTATCCTTGTAAATACTCATAAAATGCATTAAAACACGTTGTAATTACTCAAGAACATGCTTTATTTCCTAGGTTTTAAGTGTGATATGTGACGTAAGATACCGTCACATCAAGTAGCTATCAAATTCCACAACTAGTCTCCTAGATATGAGGGATTAATTTCAGCTACAATTGGAACTTCTTCTTGGATACCATCGCACACTTAAAACAAAGACTCAATCCTTTCTTTTAAACCCTCAAATATAGATGTGATGCAAATAGGAAATGATCGGTTTAATGAGGAATAAGCTTTGGCAAACCTCGGCTATTCTTCTTCTTACTGAATTCTATACTATCCTCTTCTATTGGTTTATATCCCAAACCATACTTGAAGAGCTGTTTGGGGATAAAGATTGGTCCAATGATCCCTTCCATATTCTTCCCTAGTACCACACTTGGTTCAAAACCACTTCTCAATAGATCAGATGCTATTATTTTGTAACCGAAGGCATTGGATAGGGGGCTTCTATTTTCACATGTGGAATGCACTATATAGTTGGTGTAAAATTTAGTTCCCTCTGGAGAATCCTCTATCATGGCACTTATCCTTAAGATTACTGAGGTAGCTTCCTTCTTCTTGATTGGTTACTTCTTGACCTTCCCGCACAAACTTCATCAATTGGTGCAGAGTAGAGAAAACCACCCCAGGTGTGTGGATCAAAGGTTGTCCCAGGGGTAAATTATAGCTTGGGTATATATCCATTACTTGAAATTTAATGAGACCTATATGGAATATGTATTTGAATTCACCCATAGTATCTCCCTGTCTACCATCAAGAGCTCGGACATTCACATTGCTCAAGGGTAGAATTTCAGGTTAGACCCATCATCAATGAGTACTCTAGTTATTATCTATTATCTACATTTATAGTGATATGTAGGGCTTTGTTATGTATTACTTTCCAATTGAAAACTCGTCATCACCGAAGTAAATTTTGTGGCTTCCTATAACCTTGCTAACCATGGCTACCAAATCTTTACTATTAAAGAGAGTTTATTGGTGATATTGGTAACTCATCAAGTGATCCCACATGGAGATTTATGTTGGGGTCTTTTTGAGATGTTTTATGATGAGTACTCTTTCAGTTGTATTTTTCTCCAAACTTCTTCATCCTCTCCTTCTGTGATCATTCTCCTTGACTAGTAATTTTTTTAGGCATCATTTTCCAACTCATCTAGTGTGTAGATCCTTCCATATATAGCCATTCCATGAGTATCTAGGATCTCAACAACAAATTTCTTCTATGAAGGGACAAAGGTAAAAATATGGTTAGGTGCCATAGAAACCACAAACTTGGGCTTCTCATCGATTTTTAATTCTGTCATGGTCTTATAAACCTCTTTTACTTTGATTGATTCCTAGATTTTCTCTTTCATGATGCTCTTATTGATAAACCACTCTTCATTAGTCTCTATCATGTTTACGCTAGCTCCTCCATGATTTGGAAGGGGGTTGTTGGTAACATTAATGCAGTCTAGAGGGAAATCACCTTCTAATATCAAATATTGTATTTTGATGCTTCAAATAAATATGGTTTTTTTTGTCATTTCCTATTCTAATGGGATGGTAAGCACATTGGTGATCTTCCCAATAGAATGAGTAATAGTATTGATGGTCTTAGATGGGAGAAGTTGTATAATTATGGTGGATTTCAAAATTTCAAGAAATTGGTCCCTACTTTCTTCCTATGGTTTGAAAGTCCTGGTGGTTGCTTTAGAAGTTTGGTCGTGTGAAATTGGTATTGTTTCGATTTGGCTGAGGTTGTTGCAGGTGATTGAGATTTTTTTAGGTTTTAGTAGGTTTGGACATTTGAGGTATTCTAATAATTTAGAGTAGGGGTTTTGTATGGGGGTTTGATATTTATTTGTGGATTTGGTAGGTATGATTGAATAAAATAACTTGGCGGCATGAATGTTGGGATAGGATAGGTGAAGATACCGGTTGAGGGATTTGCAGGATGGTGTTATTGGATGGTAACATAGAGAATTTTTCTAAATCGGGGCCCATATATCTCCTATTCTTGAAAGCTAGGGAGAGTTTAAGTAGTTTCCAAGTCTTCCCTTTTCTCTATGGCTCAAACAACTGATATCATTTTGTCATAATACACTAGTTCTTGAGCTCTCATTAAAATTTTTTCTATTTATTCACGGGCAGTTAGACCCTTTCTGCCTCTTTCCTCAATCAATAAGAGTAATCCCAAAAATACTCATTGATTTTCTGATGGATGCAGTTCAAAGAGTACCTGTCAAGGATAACAACAATGTTATAAGAAAATTTTTCAATGAATTATTTAGCCATAGACTTCCATATTGACCACTTCTTAAGATCCTGGATAGTAAACCATTCCAATGCCTTGTTACTCAGACTGCAGCTAAATAGCCTCATCTGTAATGCTTTGTTTCTTCCATACCCTACTATCTGGTCATAGTAGCTTCTTAGATGGGTAATGGGATTCCCGATACAATTTAATACCTAGAACTTAGTAATATTGAAACCTTCTAGCATGTCCAGTTTTGGGTATATGCAGAGATCATCGTCCCAAACCCATTATTTTTAGAGGCACTCCTTGTTTCCTTAATTCTTTCTATTTCTTACTATATTCATAAAATTTCTTTGTCTTATTGGTCATCCAAAACACTCCTCTCTCTGTCTTTCTTGGTATTTTGAGGAATAGGAAATGGTTCGGGGATCTCAATGGCATAGAAAGTGGTGCTTTTACTTTTAGGTTTTGGGTATTTTGGGCTGGGTTTGGTTAGGTAGGTTGGATATTTTTTGGGGTAAGGTCAATTGGGATGAGGGTGAAAGGGATATCATGAGATTTGTTGATGTCGGGTTGATTATTCTATTGAGTGGATATGGGCTTTTACTGGTAATATAGTTTTGGGTTGCTGTCTCTTTTAGTTTATTGTGTATGGGAGTCTAGATCTTGTATGATCAAGAGGCATACAATGGATCTTGGGAAATTTTACTAGAAGGGTGTTTGGTATTCATAGGAGGATCTTAGAGCGGATGCCCTTGTGAACCTCCGAGCTGGACATCAACAATAGTAGACAGATTAGACATCATTAGTTTTTTGTACCTCTTTGTCCAACTATTCCAACCTTTGGGTTAATTCATTGATAATATGATTTTGAGCCACTATCAGGTCATCTCAAATGGTGATTTTAGGTAAATCCTCCTCCTCATTAATATCGACCATTTTTCCTTTTTCAATTGATGGCTTTGGATCTGGAGTGGAGTTTTTGTTTGATTTTAATCTTGTGAAGTAGCAGTGGTCTTGCAATTTTCTGAAATAGACTCAACTATACCTATTGCATAAGAATAACTCAAACGCAAAATCTGTTAGATTCTTCATTATGTTACATAATGCAAAAAATGGTAAGCATAGTAAACACACATATATTGTTCTTTTCCATTAATAGACTAATATTTGGGTATTCAGGTAATTTAGACCTGGTGAACAGGAATGTTCTCACTCTTTAGGTAATATTTAAAGGGTATAAAAAAAGACTTTATTATATGGGTAGGGCTGTAAGACTGACTTTGTATCCTTAGGGAGGAATTCAAGACCCAGTAGTTCGAGAGTACATGAATGGACATTAACTCAGTTTTCATTAACTCAAAAGTACATTTCAATGAAAACTAAATATAGGACACTTGCTACGTTTAATGTTATTGGAATAAAATAGACTCTATTTTATATGGTTGTACTTCTCGAAAATTGATCCAATGGAAAGATCCTTCCTTTATCTATTAATCATTCCACGAGAGTGCAAGATGTGAAGCAATTTTAAATACCATGCCCTCATGATCCTTCATGGTTAAGGAAAACTTATTGACCTCGACTCCATGATGATACCATGGTTCCTTCTTTCCTATTGTTGGTACGATGATTCTAGGATCAATGAGTCTGAAAAGATGCTTAGGTACGTTTTACGGAAGGCTGTGAATTGGTATTCACGGATTATTGTGTCTGTGAGGGGTATTCTGGAAGCTACTTCATCATATTTCAACACAGTAGTGGAACCTCACATATTGTTTAACCTTCCCCTATTGACCAATCCTCTCAAATGAGCTTTGAGAACTTCACATTCGTTGATAAGGTAATCTCTTTACAAGGGATGATAAGCATATTTCTTGTAAGCATCTTTTGGAATAAATGGGTATCCTTCATTCCAATATGTACTTATCATCTTTGTAGCTATCAACACTTCAAAAAGATCATACCATAGTTCAATTCTATTATGTCTATCATATGAGTGGCCAGAATGATCTAGTTATTTCCTAGTCTAACAGGGGTTGGCATAATTTCTTCCGTCTCGAGTCTACACTACTTAATTTGGGTATCAACACAAATCCATTTTTCTATCAAGTAGACTCCGTGTCTTGACCTCATTTTGGTGTATTTTCACCACCTAGTTAGTCATATATTCTTTGCTTGTTACAACCTTTATTGTACCTTCTTCACTCAAAAGTTGACAACGGCCATTTCTTCCTCAATAGTAGCCATTTGTTCATCTCTTTTGCTCAAATAGCTTGCCTGATCATCTTCTCTTCCTCAATATTCCTCATAGATTCCCCAATTTTCCTTTCGAGTTCCTCTCTTTTTTATTTAATTGATCGGTCAGCATCCATGCTAAGTTAATGTCCATGAAAAGAAAGAAAACTTTTAGGAATATTTTAGATTTTTCTATGAAATTAAAAAGTGATTTTGTTAAATTTGGTTGGACTTTGGTTTAGGCAAGGCTATGGTAAAATATTGATATACCAATAACTAGAACATCCAATCACATAGCAACCAAACAAAAATATAACACATAATATAATAAAGCTCTTCCTAAATGGGCGACCATGATTGTGCCTAAGATTCAAGACTAACGAAATTGGAGAATAATTTTTGGTAATTATATTACCAATAAATACATCTGATAGCAAGACGCTTCCATGTAGGGGCAAGATAATTAAGGCTCTCACAGAGAGAAATCGAACAATCTCACACAGGGTAAAAAGACAAATAAAACTCCTTCATTAGCAAAATATAGCATTCCCTTGTAGGGGGGAATCATATTCTACTACTACTGCCAGCCTTGTCACAAATGCCTTGTTGGCTTTGTCCACTTCCGGCAAAATGTGATAATAGTACATACTAAATGAGTCCCTACCAACTGAGCTCGATTATCTTATGATAGAGAGTTGAAGAGCAATATTTTCCTTTTCCATATGTCTATCCAGCTGAGAAAAACATTCCCTAGCATCTCTTTGTTCATTTTCTATGTGTCTTAACCTTATTTGTAACATCTAGATAGTCATCTTATCTCTTGTAGACTGATTGGTCTTCTTACTCTTTACAGGATTCTTTTGAATAGATGATGTCATATGCTCCAATTGAATGGCATTATCCTTATCCTTTCTCAACTAATCTTTGTAAAAGTCATTATCTTCTGGTTGAAGACGGACATACTCCTTTCCAATTCTTTTCTCTTTCCATTCCTGAATTATGAATCATTTGAGGGTTATTTCTCCTTTTACATTATCGATCATGAATTATATGATGTGTATCAATTTAGGAACATCATTCAAGATCCCAAATTATCTATGCACGCAAAGAGGCACATACGGATGGGTACCCCTGATACCCACAAATACTAGAAAAGGAAAATCTTTTACTTGGATTATATGGACAGTAGCTTGTAAATCTGGAAGTGACCATTGTACATATATATCTTTTAAGTCCCCAAGATGTCGGAACTAGAAATCCTGTCTCTCATTGACTTTATACTTTTTGTCATCCAAACAAGTGATGTTTGAAGAGAAATGACAGAAGAAAGTAGTGTGATCCATATCCAAAGAAGTATCTTTCTTGACCAAGTGTCTCACTAACCACATTGGGAAAACCTTATACTATTCTTGCATTTTATTAAAGCTCGGTATAAACCAGCTATGATGATAGGTGTAAAATTGTAATGCTTAGTGGAGGAACCATACTTATTCCCATAGAAGAGTGCGTAAGTGACCATAATAATGCTAGGATGGATAATGTGTTTTCCACTTTGAGGGAAAACCAGAGTTCCCTAAAACTAACCACAAAATCAAAGGCATCACCATCTTTCCATTCTTGCTCTATCTGGAGCAGAGTTTTTCAAAACGCATGCATCTACCAAATCAAACATATATGTAACACCTTAACTTGAGTTAAAGGTGTATGTGGGATAAACTAAATTTGTCTATGACATTTCACCTAAATCTAACATTGGCAGTTTCTCACGGGTCCATTTACGGACTGTAAGGTGCTTCTATAGTTTGTAACAATAAGTTGTAACCTCTAACAGACTTGGAATTTCTCAGACAAATTTTACAAATACACGGCTCGAGATGTCAGACCGTAATACCTCTCTACGAATTATTATTTTACTCGTAAACCCTTTCTCTAAATTTTCCCTTGTTATCTAAGGGTAACATGGTTCCACAATCACCTCACAGATCGTAGAAATGGTTTACAATCCATAAAAACCTAGTATTCTATTTTAAATATAATTTTCTAAGGGAATTTATTGACTTTTTCTATTCATTAAACCCACGATCCCATGTAATTTTAACTTTATTTTATGGTAATATAAATTCCCAAAAATCTATTTTTCATTCATTATTCATAAAGTCAGATCTATAATGACCCCGTTTTCAATTCATGATTATGACCTAGAGGTTGTAAAGTGAATCCCACAAATTGTGTTCATGTAGTTAACTCATGTATTTTATATACTCTTGTTCATGATCATATTTATATGTATATGTTTATGCTAGAATTATATAAATTAATATGAATTTTTAGGCTTGGTTTAGTTTATGTGTATAAGTCGCTTATATGGAGTTTCTATGCTTTGTCGGTAATATTTTGGGTAAGTTTCTATTATTCGTGGTCATGGTTCATGGTATGGTTAGTAATCAATTATAACCTAAGGTTTTGGCTTTTAAAGTCTAACTAAAGAAAGAGTTAATAACTGAAAGAAGATTAACCATGATAATCAGATAGTATCTGACAGAGATAGGGATATTATGAGTTTATGGGGCCTTATGTGGTCAAGATGGCAGACAAAGTTAGTTATGTTCATTTCTTGGTCAATTTTGGGAGTAGTAGTGACACCGAGTGGATTTGAGTTGTTTAGCACTTATTCCATACCCTACGTAGCCAAATGCTGGTAAGATCATAGTATAGAGGCATTTACAGTTCAGGCATAGTGGATTCACTAGGAGCTAGACATGGACCGTACATTAGAAGGTTTTGGACTCCACCGAGCATAGGGATATATGTTAGACCTCTAGCCTTGTGTTAGAGGAAAATTGATTATAGAACCTCCCAAGTCAGTTACTTGGTAAGTCGATCAGCTTGGTCAATTCTTTGTCAGTCAGGTTAGTAGAGTCAGAAAAGATAGATTTAAGGGTAAAATAACTAAAAGAAGACTAACCTTATCATTGCTTATTTGCATATATTTAATGCTTAATTGAGTCTACAAGTGGCAGTTGAGGTATGTGTTATGGATTTATGAATTGTATATCGAATTTCTTATTTATTAATATAGCTTGTTATTCTGTCCCTATCATATGCTCAGTTATTTAAAATATATTGATCGTATAGTTTCTTGCGGTGCATGGATTTTTTTCATGTTGGTTGGCAACCTTCTAAACATCCGTGGTTTACTTGGACCCTCATTCCTAGTAGAGAAGAAGTAGAGTCGTGAGTTCCCACTTGATTCGGGATCAATTTGGAGTTATTATTCAGTGTTTTGATATCTAGGGGAATTTTCCTAAATTATTTCCAGTACTTATCCTATTAGTGCCTTTCGAACACAGATTGGGTCAGACTTAGATGTTGAGTTTTTCTAATTTATTCAGTTATTTATTTATTGAATGAGAAATGAGGCCCACTCAGTGATATTTTTATATGTTATTTTTTTCACTGAGATTGAGTGTTAGACCAGGATATGATCCAAGTGGTTCTTTCGAAGCCACTAAGGTAATGCAGTAGTCAAGGATGCTAGCCATTCCCAAGGGGTGAGCTCCAGCATGTGACAAGCTTGGTATCAGAGCATTAGGTTCATAGAGTTCTAGAATATGTTTGAAAACCAATGTTAAGAAAAATATCAGTTGTAGGTGTGTCTATTGCACATCTATAATTGGGAGGAATTAGAATGTTTAGAAAAAGTTTCCTTTTATTATTATCTGTTTGTGCTATGGAGTTTCAATCCAATATATACTCTGTTTGTACCTCGTGCTCTACGCATTTCAGATCGTGCCTCTATGATAATCAACTCTCCATGATAACAGGAACCAGCATAATTAGGCTCCTCTAGCTCTAGAGCCACAACAGTCGCCTATTGATATTACCACTGCTAAGTTACACAACATGATGCACATGATGGCTCGAACAGTGATGGCCCATGCTCAGTAGTCGTCTTAGGTTTCCAAAGTTTATCCAGTTGCTCTTGATGTAGGGGTTGTTAGAGTGAGGGAGTTCTTAAGATTGAATCCCGAAGATTTCTTTGGTTCGAATGTTGATAAGGACCCAGAGAACTTTACAGAGAAGGTTAAGAGGATTTGTGAGATGATGAGGGTGTTAGCGGTGGATAGGATATAATTAGTTTCTTTTAGGCTTAAATACATTTATAGGTCTTTGTATTATCTATAGAAGAAGAATAGAGGGGTAGGAGTGTTTTGGCCTTCTTGGGATGAGTTTGAGAACGCGTTTATTTCTTCCCAGGGGAGAGAAGGCAGAAAAAGTTAGGGAGTTTCTAAGTCTTGAGAAGATCTCCATGATAGTGGTTGGGTATGGGATAAATTTCACCAAGCTCTCCAGGTATGCTCCTAAAATATTGCAGACATGTGCAACCAAATCAATATATTTGTGTCAAACCTTTCTCCAGTAGCTATGCTGACTAGTGATATGGACATCGGTAGGTTAAAAGTCTATAGTAGGTTGAGAATGATAAGTCTAAACTGAGGTAGAGTAATCATAATAAGAGGGCTAAGACTAACCAATCTGACTTCAATCAAACCAGGTTAGGTGGGGGCCAGAGGTAGCAGCATCAGTATACTTCTAAGAGACCATCCCCTTATTATTTTAGTGCCCCTACTCAGGTTTCAAACTATCTCAGAATCATAAGTTGACTCAAACAACTTCTTAGAGTAGTGTGATAGGAGGGTGCACTTATCCTTTGTGTAGTAAGTGTTGTAAGAACCATCTTAATCATTGCATGCTTGGGTAATATGGTTGTTATGTTTGTGGTCATATAGGTCATAATCTAAGAGATATCCCATCTAAGTGATGTATCAGTTGTGTTAATCTAGATCACCAAATTAATAAGTGTCCTATGGACCAGTAGGGAGGTGGAGGTAATGCAGCAGCACCAACAGCCCACCTAGTTCCGTACAGTGCCTCTACTAGTTCCTGTGGTGGTCAGCGCCAGAACTGGTTATATGCTTTAGGTTGTAGATAAGATCAGGAGCAATCCTCAAATGTGATGACAGGTATGTTGAATTTTCACGATGTTAGTGTTTATGCATTATTAGACCCCAAAGCCAGCCCATCCTTTGTATCTCTTTTCTCTGCAGACAGTTTTATGCTGACTCTATGGTTTTAAGTAAGCCATTTTTTGTGTTAAATCCTATTGGGGACTCCATAGTAGTTGAGAAACTCCATCGAAATTGTCTAGTATCTACCTTGGGGATGGTAGTTCCAGCTGATCTGCATGATTTAGACATGATAGATTTCGATGTTATTATAGGCATGGATTGTGTCCATTCATGCCATATTGTCATTAATTGTATCAATATAGTTTTTCATTGCTAGTTTCCTGATAAGCATACCCTCGAGTGGGAAGGGATTAGAGTTGTTCTTAAAAGTAGGTTCATTTCTTACCTAAAAGATAGAAAGATGATTTTTAAGGTTGTATCTACCATCTAGTCTAATTTTAGAACTCTGAGTCTAATGTTTTAGATATTCATTCAGTTCCAATTGTTGAGGAGTTTGTAGTTGTATTTCCTGAGGATTTACCCAGAGTCCCTCTTGAAAGGGAGATAGACTTTGGCATAAATCTCGTTCCGATCACTTAGCTTATTTCCATTCCTCTATATAGGATAGCACAAGCAGAGCTTAAAGAGTTGAACAATAAATTAGGAGACATTTTAGACAAGGGGTTTATTCACCCTAGTGTATCTCCTTAGGGTGCTCCTATCTTGTTCGTGCATAAGAAAGATGGTTCCCTCTATGTATGCATAGGCTTTCACACCTTGTGGTTAGATTGATGGATGTTGATAATGGTAGTATTCTTATCCAGGATTCTTTTGAATCATCCATTATTGTTGAGGTGAATATTAAGCAAGATAATTACTCAACCTTAGCTGAAGGGTTCGTACTTGAAGCATAGAGACAAGCATTTATTCCTAGGGGAAGATGGTGTTCTCTGGTATGAGGGCCATCTTTTCTTTCCTGCTGTTGATGGATTGAGAGATATGATTTTTTTAGAGGCTCATGGTTCCAGGCATTCGTTCCATCCTGGAGCCACTAAGATGTATAGATATTTTAAGGAGGTGTATTGGTGGGAAGGTATGAAGAGGGATATAGCCAAGTTGGTGGCTATGTGTATGAATTCTCAGCAAGTTAAGGTAGAGGACAAGAGGCCAGCGGATAAGATGCACTAGTTTGAGATTCCAATATCAAAGTGGGAGGTGGTAAATATGGATTTCATCATCGGTTTACCATTATCCAAAAAACATGACTCCATATAGGTTATAGTAAATTGGATGACTAAGTCTGCTCACTTCCTACCTGTTCACACCAGTTACTCAGTAGAGAAGTAGGGTAAGATTTACTTGAGTGATATTTTTTATCTTTCATGGGTACCTATGAAAATTATTTCAGACCGAGGTACATAGTTTACATCTCACTTTTGGAGGTCCTTTCAAAGAGATTTAGGTTTGCAGGTTTATCTGAATATAACGTTTCATCCACAGACAGATCTTCAGGCCAAGAGGACTACTTAGACAAGAGAGGATATGTTGAGGGCATGTGCAGTCGACTTCAAAGGTAGTTAGGTTGAACACTTTCCTTTGATTGAGTTTGTATACAAAAAAAGTTATCACTCTAGAATACAGATGTCCCCATTTAAGGCTTTGTATGGGAGGAGGTGTAGCTTTCTAATTTGTTGGTTTGAGATGGGTAAGGCAACTAAGCATACATGAAAATAAGAGAGTTAGAGTTTGAGGTAGGTGATTGGGTGTTTCTGAGGATATCACTATGAAGTGTGTGATGAGATTTGCTAAGAAAGGAAAGTTGAAACTAAGAAATATTGGGGCATATCATATTTTGAGGAGGGTAGTCAATGTAACCTATGAGTTAGATCTTCCACTGGAGTTAGCAGCATTCCATAATGTCTTTCTCTCCTTCCTCATAAAATGCCTAACTGATATATCCTTAGTTGTTCCAGTTGGTAGTATTAGTATTGAGGATAGATTGACCTATACGGAGGTTCCCGTTCAGATCTTGGATAAGCAGGTCTAAAATATGAGGAATAAAGAGATTTCTTCAATTAAGGTTCTTTAGAAGAACCAGTCAGTTAAGGAGGCTACAGAGGAGTCAGGGGACGACATGATGAGTATATATGTGCACCTGTTTCCTTCTAGTTCCAATTTAGTCTGAGGTAATATCCTCTCCATACAGCTTTCCCTTGTCAGTTCACGAGCATATAACATGTACTTATAGCATTGCATGGGTCCTTATATTAGTACTTGTGCACTATTTGATGTTTCATGATAGTTATGCATGTGGTACAACTGAATTAGTAGCATATTTAGAGTTGTTTTTACTAAAGTAAGTCATCGGATATCATAATAATGTCCGGTTTAGATAGTTATTTTCAGCATTCTGGTTCCTTCTATTCTAGTTGTACATTTAAAAACGAGTGATCACAAGAGGGAGATATTGTAACACCTTAAAACTTGTGTTAAGGGTGTGTGCGGGCTAAATAAAGTGTGTTTTGTGAAAATTCAACTAAGTTTGACACTGTCTGTTACAGACTGTAAGGTGCTTCTATGATTCATAGAAATGAATCGTCAAGTTTAATAGAGACTTGGAATTTTTAAAAAAAAATTCTAACTCCACAACTCGAGATGATAGACTAAAATAACTCTCTACATACCATCATTTGAACTATAAACCCTTTCTCCAAATTTTCCCAATTGTCCAAGGGTATCATGGTTCCAAGGTTCATTTCATGGATCGTGGAACCAGTTTACAGTTTGTGAAAGGAATGTGAAAACCTAGCAATTCTATTTTATATTCAATTTTCTCAAGGACTTTGTATACTTTTCCCATTCATTAAATAGATGATCCCATGTTGTTTTTAGCTTTTTTTTAGGGTAAATATAAATACCCAAAAACCTATTTTTCATTCATTATTCATAAAGTCGTATCAATAGTAGTTCTTTCAAGGTAAAAACCTAGGGTTTTCAACAAGGGATTCTTATGCACTGATTTCGCGATTATTTCCTCTAATGATTCTCTTCAAATCAGGTATGTGATAATCAACAAGGTTTCCTCTCAAGTCTTGTAATCAACTACCCAGTTTTTCAATTCATGATTATGACCTAGAGATTGTAGGGTGAATCCCACAAATTGTGTTCATGTAGTTAACTCATGTATTTTATATACTCTTATTCATGATCTTATTTATATGTATATGTTTATGCTAAAATTACAAAAACTAATACGAATTGTTAAGGTTCGTTTAGTTTATGTGTTCAGGTCCCTTATGTGGAGTTTAACACTTGGTTAGTCATGTTTTGGACAAGTTTTTATTATTTGAGGTTATGATTCATGATATGATCAATTGTAGGAAAACGTTCATGGTCATGGTCAAATATGAATTATATTTCTAAGGGTTTGGATTTTAGAGTCTAATTACAAATCGTGATTCAGTAACTGAAAAAAGATTAAATATGATAATCAAACAATAATATGATAGAGACCAGGTAGATTATGTGTTCATGGTCCCTTATATGGTCCAAATAGGCAGATAGAGTTAGTTATGTTCAGTTCATAGTCAGTTTGGGAAGTAGTACTAGCACCAAGCATATTTGGGAGGTTTAGCCATTATCCATACCCTTTTTATCCAAACACTGATAAGATCATGTCCCACAACAATGTTTACAGTTTAGTCTTAGTGGATCCACTAAGAGTTATACATTGACCTTACTTTGGAAGGTTGAGACCCCACCCGTCATAGGGAGGGATATATGTTGTACCTCTGGCCTTGTGTTAGAGGAATGTCACTTATAGAATCTCCAAAGTCAATTACTTTTTCTATCAGTCAGTTCCGTGTCAGTCAGGTTAATGAAGTTAGAAAAGATAGAGTTCAAGGTAAAAGAACTAAAAGAAGACTTTAACTTTATCATTGTTTAGTTGCATATATATAATGCTTAATTGAGTCAGCACGTGGCAATTGAGGTACGTGTTATGTGTTCATGAATTACATATCCAATTTCTTATTTACTGATATAGCCTGTTGCGCTAACCATCTCATATGCTCAATATATTAAAACGTACTCATCGTATACTTTCTTGCGTTGCATTGATTTTATTCATGTAGAGACGTCTGCGGTTGACTTGGATCCTCGATCCTAGAAGAGCAGAAGTAGAGCGCTGAGTTCCCACTTGATTCGGAATCAAGCTGGAAATTTGTATTATTCTATTTCATTTAGATCTTAAACCTAGATATATATTTTATTCAGTTTTTGACAGTTAGGGGCATTGTCCTGGCTTATTTTCGGTACTTAGCTTGTTAGTGTCTTTCAGACATAGATTGGGTCAGACTTGGATGTTGTGTTTTCCAATTTATTCAGATATTTATTTATTGACTGAGATATGAGGACCACTCAATGATATTCCTTTATGTTATTTTTTCCACTGGAATTGAGTGCTAGAGCTGGTTATGAGCTAAGTGGTTCTTCCGAAGTTCCTAGGCTGACTTAGTGGCCATGGATGCCAGTCATTGCCAGGGGTGAGCTTGGGGGCGTGACATAGAGGGTCTGGAATTGAAGGTAACAATCTTCTGTTAGTCTTAAACCATTAGATCAGTCTAAAAGAAACCCTTTTTTGATTTTCTCTTTTTCCCATATTTTCAGGACCAAGATATTATTGATTGACTAAAATTAAGGGTTTTAGCTCATACAATACATAATAAATACGTAGTTCATATTAAATAAATACCATAAGTAAATTGTATGAATAGTCTTCACCCTTGGTGAAATAGTGATGTTTTCTTTCTAAGGTTTCCGCTCTTCCCTTGGATAGCCTCCTCCTTTTCTCCTAGTCAATCCTTCTGTTCTATATCTTCTCCTCATCATTATGCCTGTATAAATGCCTCTTAAGGGTTTCTGCCATTGGTGAAAAGACTCAACTGCCCTTAATAAGCCCAATTAAAAATAGGCCCAGCCGCTGTACGTCAAACCAGATCACGATAGTGATCACGATGTGATCACAATCATGATCAGTGCATTTTTCCTGGAATTTGTTCTTCACTTCTTGACTTGCCTTTTCTTCACTAGTTTTCTTTCATATTTTCATAATATCCTGAAAAAGCTGCAAATCACATTGGTTAGACGTACTTCCACATATTCAATACAAAACCATCACATACTATACAATTATCCTCAAAACAAAGTTAATTAATAAGAGTTAAGTGGGTTTCCAGCAGGTAAAACTGCCTACGATCAACGAGTACTGTGGAACCCCCACCAAGGATAAGAAAAAACTCCACCATACATAAGAAAATACTTAAGACTAATATACCCTGTTGATCAGCCTTTGGGATGCTGCTGAACATCCTGCAACACAATAACGTTGAATCCCTATAAAAAACCCTTCATATCAGACCCAACTGCTAGGCAATGACAAAAATATCCCGACTCAACAAAAGATAATGTCTGTCTCAATCGGTGACGTATACCTCCTAACGCGAACCAAGCTAATCATGCACGAGCTAACACCTCGAAGAACTCTATACCAAATCCATCAACATTACTCGAACCTAGCTAACCTAACAAAAAGAAGTTATGTCAGCCTAAGATGATGAACAATGCCTCCAATGCAACCAAAGCAGGCCCTAATCAAGTCACTGACTAATAGTGACTCTTATCCTAACTTAGCCTTTTTACGAAGACCAGTACCCACGATATACCAACAAGCATGCCTGAACACACGACAGATCCTGATAACTAGAAAAAAGGATTAACACTCCTATGGACTTTAATACAATGACTTGCTGTGACATAGGCATACTGTACTATACCATGACCTATAAGGAATGTACTTCCAAAAATACCAAAGTTGGAACCTTGAAATAGAAGAACCCCCTTATCCATAGCTTATTAATGATATACTGCTAATGCATAACTTTACAAACCTGAATAGGAAAGACAACTCCAGTTGCGTGTAGACTCTATAACTGGTCGTACCTACCAGTCTACAAGTACACTACTCAACTATGCTCAAAAAACCATCAATGGAGCTCCTTAGCTCAACATTTTTTTCTATATTCACATCCCAATAACTGATAATGCTAAATATGCTGTGACCTATCCACCCAAAAAACATAAAATAACTTACCATTCGTCAAACACCAAACCTCACTTTCGAACAACTCGGGGATAACATCCTTAATCTATTACAAAAAAGGAACCATTTGCAGGTCATCATGTATGATTGCACACCCTTGGTCAAGATAGACACCCATCATATCCTAGAGCCTATTATTATCAAACTTAAAAAAAACCCCAACTCAAAAATTAAGGCTCGACTCAACTGCAGAAAAACCAACACGACTCATGCTCAAGTGGGAGGCTAGGAGGACAGCATACAAGAAGTAAAACAAAGTAAAGTACTGATCCTAAAATTGCATCTAATACTAAACACATTAAGTGACACCAAAATTGCTTTCCTGGTATAAAAGGCAAGAGATTATAATTCGTGGCTATGGAACCATCCACAGAAACTAAGATTGGCTAGGCATGGCTAAGGTAACTATTTTAGTGCAACCACCAAGGACTGCACAGAGAAAGGGGGCGACCTATCCATGCCCATAAATGTAATATTACAACTAACAAACTAACTTAGCTACCGACGAACGCCCTAAAATATGCAAGTCAATGTCTAGCATACTAATCTTATAATTGAACTCAAGCCCATAACTAATCTACCCAACTGGGTCTAGCATCAGAGTCCATGACTAAATAAACTCATATACCAAGTAGAAATAAATAATCATTAGTACATGACTCACTAACCAACAACCATAGGCAAAATAAAATAAGATGATAGGTAGAAATAATCACCAAAACCAGTCAAATAAAAGCTAAACCAGCTAACAAAGAAGTTGAACCAAACCTGACATTGCCGTTTTGTGGCCCCTGCCTCTACTATAGCCAAAGTCCTACCAGGCATAGCCTGCCCACGACCTGATAACTACTGAACTCGACCACCTGCCTCGCCACACTGAGCATCACTATAGGCTTAAATCTTGCGAATGACGACACCTCCATCTAGTGGAATCACCGACTTAGGAAGACCCTAAGAAGACTAAACCAAAGTCTTAACCACCATACATCCGAGGCACTCTATAACATGGTGAGAAACAAACCCACACTCATAGCACGTCTGGTCCTAGGGGAAATCCCTAGCATAATGACTGGAGTTACCATAGTTAAAGCACAACCCTTACCGCCCATGCTTAAAAATAACCCCTGCTAGATTTGAATAGCCATCCCATCACGAAGCCCCAAAAGGAATACCATTCACAATCTTCAGAGGATCCGAAACCCTAAAATCAGGGTAAACCTTACCCAAAGTCTATGATCCCGTCTGGACTACCTATGGTGCTATCTAAAATATGCTACTCTAATTATCGATACCTCCCAACATAGGCCACCAAGACCATTTAGCTGATGAGAACCCTGATTACCACCTCTATAAGCCTCATGACATAATACCTCTATAAACCTCACCTGGACAACTATCTAGGAAAAAGAGTAGCCTACTACTATCAAGGGCTCAACTGCTAGCGACAGGGGAAAAATCAACCCATATCCAAACCTTTGTGCCTTGTCTCTCTCAGAAGGGAAAACCATGAATCCTCATACTCAACAATGGAAATATTACCCTTTTGTAAGCTCTAATACTTTCCTTGCACCTAAGAACACTCCACACACTGGGGGACACCTCTACTAATGTCGTGCCACTATGCAAAACCACTCGAAATGCCCAAATTGTATATCCTCAATACCTCAAGTAGAAATCTCTATAGAAAGAGAGTGAATGTCAATCTAATTGGTGTTAAATCTAATCCTAGGTTTACTAGGTTTTGAAACTGAACGTATACTGACTGCTGGTCTGTGGCTAGCTCATGCCCTATACCCACTCCGAGTCTCTCGCTAGTGCTGTGACTCTAGCACATCCTCTACCTTAGAATTGATCCTACCTCAGCCCCTCTCAAGAGCCCTTAGATACTGGTATATAAGACTCATACTTGATTGCTAAAGACCTTAAATGGACCATCCTGTGGGACAAGAAAGATTTCAAGAAACCACAAAGGAGAAGATGCACCATTCTAAGTAAAAAAGAGGAATCTCTTTCTAAGATGCCATCGTAGCCTCCTAAAGATAAGATACAAATGTTATTGTTCCAATCCACAGGTCTCTACTTAAACACTTGCTCATGTAACACCGACATCATCCGAAACCTAAATCTCTAATACCAAGCTTTTATGACTCGATGTCTTAGGTCATGATGGCACCTACTAACCACCTATAGGTGAACCAACCTTGTAGCCAAGAGGAGTAGGCATCGGGCTAATATAGCAAATAGGGCTAAGCATAAATAATTAAAGAAGTATTTATCCTAGAAAGATGAAATGGTATAACCAAAAGGAAGTAAAATAGTTAACAAAACCCTCCCAAGACCTGGTATCAGTGAGTACATGAGCTGCTACAAGTACGAAGTACAGAATATACAAGAGTATAATATATACATCTATCTCAGAACAGTAAAAAGGCAAATATAAACTAAAGAGATGCAAACAACTCTGAATGCTTGGAGCACACCCTGCATCTATAAAGTGAGCAAGCTAGCATAAAAGGCGACGTAAGTAATGATAACTTACACTTGTATCTGCATCCAGGAAGACACAAAAGTTTAAGATGAGTACTAATTACTGAAGAAACGAGTCACAGTAGACCCTAAAAACCCTACTAGGTAAAAAATGGTATAACTATAACAAATAGCAAGAAGAAAAAGAAAGTAAGTCACCGAACTATACAAGGAAAACTATTTATACAAACAGGATTAAGAAATACAGATATCAAGTAAACGCAGCTAGCAAAGTCAATAAGGTAGGATCTCAGGAAAGAAAGAAGTCATACTCGAGATTCTCACAAAAAATACAGTATTGAATAAAGAAAATCAAGACAAGACCAATAAAAAGGGAGAAAATAGGGGATGATGGATGTACCAGTAACCTCAATGGTGATAAGGAAAGGGGGAGTATACAATGAACATACATAAGCACAGATATACCTCCATCAGAGGAAGGTTACTAAGAAACAACTATTACTACCACAACAACCAACAATTATAGATGTAAGAGGTAACAACGACAAATAAACCCTTCACTACACCTCCCACCAAGAAGGGTATATGCAAGACACGCGTACCTGCTGTGATGCCATACTACCAAAGGTTATATTCAAGAGACACAAGTGTAGGAGAGTAATAATCACATAATTCAGAGGTAGGTCATGTGTGTAGGTACATCCCTCGGCCTGGGTATCGGAAGCAGGAACCATAACAGTCATCAACAAGAACCCCTCCACCGACTGCAGATCAGAATAATATATCACCCATGGGGGACTTAAACCACATACTATCAAATCAAAAGTCTAGTATCAATGTCTTAGTAACCAGGATCAGTATCTCAAGTCCATAGGGGATTGGTATCTATGTCCCAATGTCACAATGTCAATCTGTCCACGGATTTCAGTAGTATAGGTTCCAAACAATAGTGATATAGTAAGAAAAAGGCTATACTCACTGCCTAAAATGGGACTTAAGTGCCAGCAATAGTAAGTAATAATAGTTCTTGGTGCCGGGTTGTCAAGCCTAGACTAAATAATTAAAAAATAGTAACTGGGTGCTCGACTATTGACTGGGACTAGAACCAAGTTCAAATGCCATATTTATTAGTAGAAAATCCTATTTTAACCAATTTTAGTCCAATTTAGTCACTTATGTTATAAAATGGGCCCTTAAGGCCATATAGATATAGAAAAAGGTAATACCGGGCCTTTAGCCCCTAAAATGCCATAATTTCGGGTACAACCTTATCAAACTTTGTGCTATATGAATGATCATGCACAACAACATTATAACGATCATAAGGCCCTGCACAGGCCCAATCTAAAGCTAGCAGCACATAACACCATCCTAAACCAGAGGAACAAATCCAAAATCCAACCCATGCATCGATTTCCTATACTTCTAGAATCACCCTATAGCCAATAAAAAACCATTACTAGATCAAGGCATCATATTACATTAAATGTTTTTAGGTAAAAATAGATGAAGTAGAATAGAAGAAGCAGTTAAGGGTCACAATGTCAACCTAGAAAACCTAGATCAAGGATATTATTTAGCATATTCACACCAATTATACCCCAAGTGTAGGTCCGACGATCCTACCTTTCTTCCAATGAACACAACACTGTAGCATGCAACGATCAACTTTCCTGATGACAAATGTCTTCAAATAGCCCCGAAACTAAGAAGTACTAATCTACACATCAATATAAAGCTAACATTATCAATTATACTAATTCCACACAATGCTGAACTTTGGGCCTAAAATAGGCCTACAGGACTTGTTAACCAGACAAAGAAATGAACTTCACCATAAAGTTCCCAACAACACCAAGAACTCATGCTCCAAAAGTAATCACAATCCGAGTAAGGATTGGGCTTCAAAATACCCAAAGAAGAAGAATAAGTTGCAAAACATTACATAATTTACAAGAACTAAATGGAGGAATTACATACTGAGAAAGGAGGAAACTCAACTACAAAGTGGAATGAGGTCCAATGAACCAAGAAAAATCGAAGAATCAACTGACATTGTAGAATTTCCAAAAAATTACCAATCTTTCTCAAGAGGCATAATGGTAGAAATCACCATTTCTAGAAATCATAAAGGGAATAAAGATTACTTAGGATGGAGGAAATAAAGAAGAAATTCCAAGATGTTTCCTCTACACTTTAGTATCAATTTACACAAGTTTTCTCAAGGTTAGAGAGAAGATAGGGTGAATAAAGGTGTGAGATTTGTGATTGAAAATTTAAGGAAATGAGAAATATATACTGCCTGGCCGCATGACTTCACAATTGCATGGAAGAGTATCACAATTGTTAGGATGTAGAGTTTTGGTAATCGCAATTCTGGTGGTGAGGCCTGTAATTGCAGAAAATACTGGGTGGATTGTCACAACCACATCAAACGACATTTTAATCGCTATGCATAAAGGGGTAGATCATCGGGATCACAAGATATCATCGCAATCGTAATGAAGGATCATATAGAACTTTTTGATTGTGTTGCACAGTGTCGCGATCTTGAAGAGGAAAGGGAGGCTACACCAGCAATTGCAATTGCTATATAAACTCACAACAATAAATTGGTTTGAACACAACATAAAATTGGTTTAGAGTTCGATAAATGCCAATGAGATATGCAAATATATCCAAACAATATTCTGGACTCAACAACGTAGTCAAAATACCAATACGAGTTCATTTTGAGGAAATGTTGACCAACTAAACACTTAAGCCAAAAATACCAAAAATTCACAATGTAACTTAAAATCACAACGGACACCTTGGAAAGTGAACCAATACTTTTCCTAATATAAAAAGGAAATTATAGAGCTGATGGTGTAGTCAGATTTTCCATCCGAAGTTTTGATCATCGAATGTTGATCAAAGTCAAATATTCAACTGTTGGTCAACTATTATCTCATCAAATGAGATAAACTCGCATTAAAATTTCCTAGACCTAAACCAAGGGTCCACTTAGACAAAAATTCATGTTTCGGAGCTAATAGAAGTATCAGAATTCAATTTTGAGCTTGTTTTGAAGAAATGTTGACTAAAGTCAATGAGTACCTAATTACTTGCTCTAAAATAGGGAATTCAAGATAAATCTCAACCAAACCACTAGGGAACTACACTACTAATCCAGTAGGTTATAAATGATATGTAAAAGTTAGTAGAATACTTTATAATGCAAGGAAACACATGACACAGGGAAATAACCAAAAGGTTATTACACAAGCATCATCTTCTACTGTATATAAAGTCTTAACATACAAAAAGAAGGATAATTTTATCATGCTGTCCATAATTAACTAAATAAAATCATTTTTATGAGTACGAGTAAAACCTATAATGAAGTTCATGTCACCACTTTCCATTTCCATATTGGAATCTCAAACTCCTGATTTACACCTCCTAGTTTCTGATGTTCAACTATTGTCGTTGGAATACTATAGCCACAAACTCTGCTATGTCCATGTCATACCCTTCTATTAGTAGACTTCTCTCAAGTTATTATACATAATGATGGAACATGGATGGATGAACCAAATATATAAAATTATAAGATTCTGCTAGAATGCTCTGTCTCAACCAATCAATATCAAGAACACACATTCATCCTTAATAATGAAACACTCTATCTCCCTCTTGAGAGAAAACTTTAACTTGCTTTGTAAGGAAAACTT
>JBDJHY010147720.1:0-12971 GCA_039654485.1 Withania somnifera | reverse complement strand
TAATTCTCGACCGAGTCGCCAGGGATCCGAACTGTCGGTCCCAGCAAGTCATAAATGACTTGGGGCAACTACTGAAAAGCTCTAAAGTATAAGATATTGTGTAATTATCATAAATGACCTTAAGGGTCATTACACCTTGTGTAATGGTTAGTTGTAGCCCAATATAGAGAAGAAGTCCCCCAGATATAGCCTTTAGTCCTAATGTAGATCTAAGATCAGATTATGATCCGTTCATGCCCTTCTGAACTCTTTGTACTATAGCCAGAGGTGACAGTTTGTGCCATACCTTTATTATTATAACTTATAAAGGTTTACATTTGTGTTCAGTTTCTAGTGTGAGAAATAGTTGCTTTAGATATAGATCCTAGTCTTGATCATGACATAGATACCTAGTAAGCTTATGATGTTAATTATGGATTTTTCTTCATGATTCATAAATACAATTCGTATTATATTCCATCTACTCAGTCTATTTCAAGACTTTAGTTTACAGATCCTAGTTTGTGTGTCTAGAGTATAGTAATAATGTATCCATTTCCAATAGAGATGTTCCATTTAGAATACAAGTATGAGTTCCAAAGTCATACCTTGATTCTTAACTTTTTTAGTTTATAGTTATGTTTTACTTCCTATAATGATTCAATATATGATGAGGTAGATGGTAGAAAAAGAAGTTGAATTAAATTTAATATAGCGGACTGATCAGAGTATGTTAGAATAGGAAGTTTGTGGTAACCATGACCTTCTGATAATCATAGGTTCTGAAGAGTGATCAGAGTATCTTAAAATATGAAGTATAGTTATATGGAGATAACTAAGCTAGAAACTGTCAGTTATATTGCTAAGGTCAAATTATATAACCCCTTTCTATACTTTTCATATGTATGTTTCATTTAAAACTTAATTAATATTTGAAAGAGGATTATCTTGAAGCCCATGCATTCCCTACTATATAAGCCTAGATCGTATGGATGACATGTTCAGAAAAAGTTATGTTGTTAGTTCTCACCAAAAAATGTCCCTATGATCTTGCTTTCAATGTATGTCAAGTATCCTTCCTTAGCAAATTTTTCTTCTCACTCGTCATCTCTATATCTGTATATTTTTTATGACCCTACTACTCATTTGATAAGTTCATCCCCAAGAAGAAAAAAATATGATATGTACATATTCAGTTTAGTCCAAGTAGTTGTTCGTAGTTTCAAGTCAGTTTCTTTCACTTATATACCTTCTTAGTGAGACTGTCCATGTTAAGAGAAATTTCTTATACAATATCATGCTCTATTTCACCTTCTAAATTTCCAGAATGCACATTCATGTTAGAAGCATTAAGTTAAATCTAGTGTATAGCCTCTTCATCTAGATTTACTTCCTTGTAAGTTGTGTTAAGCATGTAGTATTGCATGAGTTCCATTGAGTGTTGTAATGTCAACTCTCATAGTAAATTCCCTATATGTCAACTTAAATCCTTCATTTGAGGATGAATGATCCCATAGGGGAGATAATGTAACACATTCAATAAACTGTTTAAGTTACATGCTTAATTCTGGATCATATGAGATCTTACTTTTTTAGGTGATAAAAATGATTTCAAAAGTGTGTAAATAGTGATTGAGATGATTCAAGTTCATAAGGAGCTCCTATTATAAAGTTAAGTTCAAAGCTTCTCTACTCTCGTAGTTCTTGTATTGTTTCATGCATGGATAAAATTTAAATATTAATATTTTCTAAAAAATAATGAGGTATGTGATACAAAACCTATCTACATAAAGGTCTTGGAGTCTATTTTCCAACTCGACAAACTGCATGAAAATCTAAATTCAGACTAAAAAGTTAAGGTCACTTTATTAAAGCACCCCGTAAGTAAGTGCGACACGTTGACAAATTTATGCGGTGAAAAAATAACAAAAGGTAGATGGAAGGACCTGAGACTATCCCAAGATGTTACATGAGGCTAAGGACTCATAAGTGAACCCCAAGATAGTGCTTGACATACGAACATGTTCATACACATGGACATACAACAAAAGCTAAATAGGAAAGGCATAAAAATTAACTATGATATCATGGAACTGAGTCTAAAAAATCTTACAACTTGGCTACAAAAAAGGAAAAAATGTGAAATAACTAGCAACATGAGATTCTATGTTCAAAGCATCCAATTAAACCAAGGTGAACTCCAGATACAAAACCCCGGATAATCATCATTATAAATAAAAGTAGAAATGACAAAAAAAAAAAAAAACGAACTCTTGTCCTAAGTATGTGAGGACTCACCAAGATGTTACGTGGATGTCTTCTATACTGGACTCCTGGACTCTAGTACTAGGAGCATATGTAATAAACATGAGAAAATATTACAAAGATAAGAATGAAAATCTATGTAATGACCTAAACAGTTTAGTAAGAAAAAGCTCCAAACCTTGTTTCTTATTCTAATCATAAGTATAAATTATGCCAGTTTAGGTCAAGCGATTTATTTAGTCTTAAATATTCATCATGAATTTGGGTGTTTCTAATAACCGACATAAAATACAAATAATCTACGTAGATTCTGATGTCTTAAACTCACACTAAAAATGGTGCAGTATTCTGACTCCACACTTGAAAAGAGGCCTCCCTAAACTAGCCACAACTAGGACTAAACATGTAAGGTATAATCAAAGGATCCTTAATTAGATAATCATAAGTAACTTGAGATGGAAACTAGTTATGGACTAACTAGAACCTTACCGGTGGGCTGAGATAATCCTTTCCGTGCTACATAATCCTCCCAAAACATTATTCTCATATTCTTGAAAATTTTCTAAAAGGGGCATATCTGAATACCCCGTTTCTTATATCATGAATAAGTCGAAGCTCCTAAGTTTTCTTTTATTGTCTATTTTTTTGAGTTTTACAAATTATAAACTAAAAGTAGGTCATATTCATTCACTTCAACACTAGTTTCAAGGATCTTATTGGAATAAAACTAAAAAATCCAGCCATAGTTGTCAAAAATAAGTTCCATATGCTAAGCTTCTGCAAATCAAGTAATCCATTGTAAATCATTCTAATAAACTTAAAACAGTTCAATGTTGCACAATTTAAAAACATGAAATGAAATTCTCAACAAATCATAAAGTGGGTCTTCAAACCCTAGAATAGAAATAACTAGATTTTTCAAATAAAGGAGGGACTTTGGGATTGAGGATGAAAAAAACCATCAATGAGTACCCCCATAACTGAATTTGGAGCACAAGCTTAGAGGAATTATTGAGGAATCTTTGGAGAATTGAACCCTAGTTAGAACCTTAAACATATTCTTTCTTATTTTCCCTGCTCTTGTTTGAGAGTTAATAATTGTAGAAAAGAATAAATAGTTTAGGTTTTTCGAATATACTAAGGGAAAAACATGTCCTTAAATGGTTGATTAATGATAACATATGAGTGATGACATCAGGAGAATCCTCCTTATCCTGGAAGAAATCAAGAGCATATAATTGATTTTGGCGCTGGCCACCCCTGGTACTTAAGGTAACACCCTGTTGATTATTATAGGATGGAGGATCTATTAAGGTTGTAGAGTATTCTATACCTGTATTCTAATTCCCTTTTCCTACCATAAGGTATTTCTTAGCCCTATGTCCTGACTAGACACATTCAAGCATCCATATTGGCAACCCAAACACTTATCCAAATTATTCTTCCCCCATTTAGGGCAAGTGGGATAGGACATGGTGTTGGTTTGAATCATACCTTGAGATTAGCCCATAAGGCTTCACTTTCTAAAATTTATGAGACCCAGCGTTAAGATGGAGTACTAGCTGAAGATGGAGACGATGTTGACAGCCTCTGTTGAGACCGAGGCCTGTTACCTCAACCATAACCCTGCTGTTGATGAACCTAACTAGAAAACTTAATACTAGCCCTCTTTTTCTTCCTTTCCCTCTCTCTCAACTTCTCCGCCTTCATCTTCTGATCATGCATATGAGTCTGCAAATATTCATATCTTCAATCTACATAGCTATATTACATCTTTATTCACCAAATCATTAATATCCAAAATGTAGTTATCAATCTTGGCACTAGGATCAACAACTATCTGAGTAGCATACTTTGACAGTTGCGTAAACCTAAGTCCATACTCCTTTATGGACATGAAAACCTGTCTAAGGTTCATAAAATCCTCTTCCTTAGGTTCACTCATCTCCCTAGGGAAAAACCTATCCAAGAAGGCTTCCACAAAGAATTCCCATGTCATAATCCTACACAAAGACCTCTACACTCCTTTCACTTAGTGTACCAAATGTGAGACACATCCATAAGCTAATAGGTTTCCAACTCAACCCTTTCCACCCAAGTCACTTGTATCACATTAAGAATCTTCTATAGCTCATGATCCAAAAAGTTTTTGGGTCCTCCTTAACCTCAAACCCAGAAACATCGATGGAGTCATGCTGATGAAATCTCTAACTCTGGAAACAACATTTCCCCAGCTAAGGTAGCATGAACAACAACTTGGTTTTTGACTTGGGAGGTGAGCCAACAACTGAATGGCAACTCTGAATTCGACTGTGATGCCTTGGTCTTATTGGGACACGAGTGCTCGTTAGGATGAATTCCTGAATGGACAACCAAGTGTCCTATTAGCAGTAGCCTTACATGCAAGTTGTCTACGAGGTGCCATGATTATCTAGAAGAATAAAACATGTATTAGAAGAATTTTTTGAGTTAGACTCTATAACATCAAAGAATAAATGAATAAAGTGAGATTTTTTTTTTGAATGTTCAGTAGCCTATCCATTATAAGTATGGCACACAACACATCCATTAAAGAGACCCTACCTTATGTGGTTTCAAACATCCTCAAAGAAATTTGAACAATGAGCTTTAATATAAAGTTTTTAATACCCCGAGACTACCCTGTAAATGTTATATAACACTAAGGAGTCATAAATGAACCCTAAGCTAGAACTTGGCACATAAACCTATTCATACACATAGACATATAGAAGAATTTTACGACAAAAGGCATAAAAATAAACTATGATATCATGGAAATGAGTCTAAGAAATCTTATAGCTTGGCCACAAAATAGGAAACATGTAAAATAACTAGCAATGTGCGACTCTATGTCTAAAACCTCCAGTGAAATTAAGACAAAACTCTAACACAAATACCCGAATAATCCTCAACATAAAAAAAGTAGAAAAGACAAAATAAAGAAAACAACCTAGGTCCATTGGCATATGAGTACTCACCAAGCTATTCTATGGATGTCTTCTCTACTAGCCTTACTGCTGGATAGAAAAACCTATATCTATAGTACATGATAACATACACCCAAAATGAGTATGTACATCGAATATACTAGTACGAGAGTATATGAAATGAATATGAGGAAATATCACAAAGTTGGGAATGAAAATCTATGAAATGACCAAAATCGTTTAGTAAGAAAAAAAATACAAACCTTGTTTCTTGTTCTGAATCATAAGTATAAATCATGCAAGTATCAGTCAAAGCATTTATTTTATTCCTTAAATATTAATCATGAACTTGAGATTTTATAATAACATACATAAACTATGAATGAGGTACGTAGAATTCGTTTCTTAAACCAACACCGATAAAGGTCCAGCATTCTGACACCATACTGGCAAATAGGTCACCTAAACCATCTAGGGCTAGGAATAAATATATAAGGTCTAATATAAGGATACTTAACTATATAATCGTAAATAAACTAAGCTGGAAACCCAGTTTTAGACTACTACAACCTCACTGATCATCTGAGCTAATCTTCTCGGGGCTAAATAACCCTCTCAAAACACTACACTTATATTCTTGAGAAGGTTCTAAGAAGTGCATATCTGAATGCCCGTCTCATATCATGGATGAGTCATAGCTCCTTAGTTTTATTATCTTATTTGTATTTCTGAATTTCATAAATCATAAATTTAAGGTAAATTATATTCATGCACTTGCAACACTAGTTTCAAGGATCTTCTTGGAATAAAACTAAAATATCCATACAAGGTTGCGAAGAATAAGTTCTACATTCTAATGTTGTGAAAATCATGTAATGAATGTGAAATCAGGCTAATAATCTTAAAATATTTAAATATTACACAATTTAAAAGTATGTAATGAAATTCTCAACAAATGATAAAGCTAGTCTCCAAACCTAGAAAGAAAATAACTAGTTTTTCATAAAAAGGAGAACTTCTGGCATGAGGTTAAAAGAACCCTCACCAAATACCACAGTACCTAAATTTCAAGAAGGAACATAGATGAATTCTTGAGGAATATTTGAAGATTTGAACCCTAGCTGGAAGTTGAAAGTAATCCGTTTCTTATTTTCTCTACTCTTAAATGAGAGTTGATAATTGTAGAATGAATAAATTGTTTCATGTTTTTCTTATATACGAATGGAAAAACATGTCTTTAAATGGTTTATTAATGATAACGGGGTAAGGAAAAGGTCTAAAAGACCATGGAAGAATAATTAAAAAATAGGAAATTTTCATGTTATCGGGTACCTCGAGTGGACTTATGCCTCATGGTTTAGATCATGAGTCATGGATTTAATCGTGTCCTTAAAGACTGGCTCACTATATTTAAGCACCAGGTCCCCCACGAGTGATACCTTTGGATCGCAGGTCCCTCTAATGAGTTGTGGTATGACTCATGGATCTGGGATATGTCTCATTAGATAAGAGACTATGACTAGATTGTATGATTCATATCTACAAGTCATGAGTTTTACCTCTTATCGTGGTTCCATAATTAGAAAAATTTCAAATATTTTCAATTGAAAATTTTCTATAATTTCTTCACGAACTACCAGCCTATGGTGGGTAAGAGTCTTGTGAAGGGGTCACAAGTTGTGGAGTGACTCTTGGCTCCTTAGGAAATTTTCTTTCTTCATTTTTTGAATTTGGAGCTAAGTTTTAGACTTGTTAGCCTGGTATAAGTATGGGATATTATAGTTGGAATTCCTGGATCTGTGTCAGAATTGAGAACACGGTGCATTAGGATCCATGACACGGTTGGAAATACTTCCAAGCCTATTTTTGTTCAAATTTCATCAGTTTTTGTAAGGTTATTTACGACATTTTCCCCTACTAATCCCTGATCAAACTATGCAATTTTGGAAATTTTTATTATTGTAAATTGTAAGGGATTATGTATTTCTTAAATTACCCCTATTTTCACACACTTAATCAATTCTAGATCCCCACTCATCTCTCAATCACACAAAAGAAAACTAAAGTATAAAAATATAAAAGTTCTTTGCTTCAAAGCCTAGAGTTACTCAAGCTTCAAGATTGTCTCTTCTAACAAATTTACCACGTAATAAGTATTAGAAAAAGGTAAATGATACTTCAAATGGGTTTTCATTCCACCCTTATTTGCAAACCCTTCCTCTCTAAGTTATGAATTTTATATAGTAGAAATCGATTAGTTTTTAAAATTCACATTATATGTTGAGATTATCCTTTCTAACATGTTCCTTTTTAACTATTGATAAATTTCTATGAAGTTTTGAATATTACTGATTGGGGTTACATTTCCTTTGAATTAAAGTGTCATATTCATGAAAACTATAAAGTTACATGTCCCTAAGAGACTGAGTCCGAATATGCATGCGTTATAGTTTATGAAGTTTCATATTTGTGTGAATTAAAGTTTATCAAGTTTTATGATCTTTGATTTGTATTCAAGTATGAAGTGGTCATCATTTAAAGGATCTATGTTGATAGGATTTTTTAGAAACATGACACATAAAAAACTTCTCATAAATTATGAAGCTTTCAATGTAAAACCCCATTTTGTAACAATCTCAGATTCTCAAAGATAATTTACTTGGTTTTGAAATTGAAAGACTATGTAGTGAATTTATCATCGATTATTGATGTTTTTTATTTTTACAAAATTTTATCCTAGCTCAAAGTCAAATATTTTAAAGAAATTGTAGTTACTTGAACTACATATTTTGAAAGAAGGAGTTGTAGCATCGAATTTTTCAATTTTTTCCCAACATGGATAATGAGTAATTTTACATGGTTATCTAGTGTCTTAAATTAGCCCACTGGTCAATAGTATCGTATTCGTAGCTTAATTTTTGGGAGGAGTATTAGCACTGACACCCTTATCCCATAACCTGCATTGCCAAACGTAGAATTTGTAGCTTGGTTTAATTAGTATTATTGTAGCACTTAGTAGATCCATTAGGGAAACCTATAAGTCCATACCCTGGTAAGGTATGGGGAACCCTCCACATGGGGAAATATGTGGATTTTTTTTTTGCTATGGAACGAGGTGTGTCAGTTATAGAAATTCCCACCATTATTCAACATAAGTAATTGAAAGATATTTTAACTAAGTATCTTTTTACCTTGTTAAGATGAATACACTTTGAGGAGGTATATCTACTACATTCTAAAATTACTTGATAAGGTATATTTAGGAGTTTACTCATATTATTGAAAGGCGAAGTATTTTTTATAAAATATAGTTTTACATAATATTACATGTCATGGTTTATAACTTAGAGTCAGACTTTCAGTTTTTATAACTAAATGATGATCAGACACACTCAATTTACTAGTACATCCTTTAACACTTGATCTTTTAAGTAAATCCATCTATACAATATGATTATATCAGCATAGTAGTACACAATCTGAGGTGTGTTAGCATTGTAGTGTTCAGTATAAAGTCCCTCATCATTGTAGTGTTCAATATGAGGTATGTTAGCATTATAGTGTTCATTTACGTCTTCATGGTAGTGGTCAGTCATCTTGTGTCATCATAGTAGAGAGCTGGAGTTTAATAATAAATAATCTTATTGCATGTTATTAATTCTTGATAATTAAAAGTCAGATCCTGAGTTGTTCATGTATTTCATAGCCAGGTTCATCGATTATATGTTACTATCAGCATATTTCGATAGCCTTTTATTACTTACTCCTTGCATAGTCACTATATCAAAAATACTGATCGTGTACGTTTGTGCTACATGTCTTTCACACATGTAGATCTTGTAAGTTGTCTAGATATTCAAGTTTGACAAATCCATATTCTGATTGATGAATATTTGGTGAATCCTCACTTGATTTTAGGGCCCATGATGTCAAAGTTTATTTATTAATTAGTTTGAGTATAAATGTGGCTCAGATTTATTTCATTCTTTTTTTGGCTAGTTGGATTCATTGTTCTAGCAATTGTATTGTTCAGCTTTGTAGTGGCTTGCAGACATGGTCGTGAGTTAGTAGTAAATTTGAGATTAAGTTTCACTCTTTATTCATATTTATTATTGAATGTTGTGAGATACCCTTTTATCTTGATACTTCTATGAATTTTTTAGCTGAGTGTGAGTGATAGAGCTGAGCATTGAGCTAAGTTTCTATCCAAGGCTATTGAAGCAACTTAGTCGATAAGGATGTTGGTATCATCTAAGGGGTAACTCCAAGGTCTAACAAACTTGGTATTAGAGAATTAGGTTAAACTATACTAGGGTGTCTAAAAGGCAATGTTAGGTAGAGTATTGGTTATGGGTATGAACTGTAGCATACTTATAACCGAGAGCCACTGACTGTTCAAGAAAGTTTCCCTTTATTCATGTATTACATCATGCGGTGGAGTTTAAATTTGAGAAATCCATTTAAACTTATGATTTATACATTTTAGATCATGCTCCCCAGAATAAAACCAATTCACAAAGCATGTAGCCCGATCGCTCAGAAACCAGGATCATCCAGATCAAGCCCCTCAGTCTACAATTATCCTCACAGTTCATCTCCATCCCTGATTCTTGTTTTATGGTGAGTTGTTGTAGTCATAAAGAGGTTTTTGTAGTAGTAGAGAATGCTAGTTTTGTGATAGACACTAGAGGTGTAGTCGATATATCATATTGTAGTATAATGTCCCTTGAGCTAGAACTATGATGTCAGAAGTGTATAAGTTGGAATAACGTATAGTTGATGATCAAGTGTGTAGAGATGTTAAGTGATTATTCAAAAGTAGTTGAACGGTATGTCCTTTAATGTTGATTATGGAGTAGTAAATTAGTGTTGGTTGCATGAAAGTGTTAGGAGGAGAAGAGATTGGTAGTTAGGAAGACTTAAATTATTTTGTGATTGAGTATGGTTAGGTTGTGCATAGGATTGAACATATTAGAGTGGATATTTGAGACTTTAATATGCTATTGTTGACTCTCATAGGGTAAGTGTTACCTAGGCTATGATTTAGTAGTTATATGTCTGACTTGTGATGAGAAGTTGTATGCTATATGTGTTTAGTATTAAATGATATGCTTGAACTCTAGATAAATATTCTAGTGTGAATTATGGTAGTATGAAAGGGGATAAAGAATTAAATGTTTGATGTTAGTATGCTAGAGAAAGAGTTGAATTTTTAGTTTGAGACTTTAAGGCTAGGAGGTAGTTAAGAAGTTATTTCAGAGGGAACTCCCAGAGATAATCTAAGCATAAACGGTTGTGTTTCTTAGAAAGGAAGTTTGGCATTCAGGTGTATAGTATGTGCCTTACCTCGTATAGTGGTTAGTTGTATCCCAATATCGAAGAAGCCCCTACACTTAGATTTTCTAACATTGTCCTAAGGGGAGATAGTAAGATATAGAACAAGTTAGGTGTTGTAACCTTGATGGTAAGTAGTCCTAATGTAGAGCTATGATCAAATGATGACCCGTTCATACACTTATTTACTCGTTGTACTTCAATTAGAGGTGAAAGTTCATGCCATGCATTTGTTTTTTCACCTTATAAAGGTTTATGTTTGTGTTTAGTTTCCAGTGTTATAAAGACTCGTATAGATAGAAATCCTAGTCTTGCTCATGATGTAGAGATGTCTAGTTTAGACTCCATATATGAGTTCCAAACCTAGACCTGTGATCCATAACTTCTATAATTTATGGTTATGCTTTAATTCCTATAGTGATTCCATGTATGATGTGGTAGATAGTAGTGAAAGAAGTTTAACGGAAGCTAAGATTGAAGACAATGTATGTTCAATTAGTAGTATTGTTAGTGTGCCGTTGTCCCCAAAGATGTTAAATGTGGTTTTAGTGAATGTGTAGATTTATTGATATTTGTGATGTTAAGAAGATACATAGATAGTTTAGTTTTAGATTCAAGGAAGCCACAAAGTGAGTATGTTTATACTAAAAGGTTGGAATATGGTGTTGACGAGTATGTAATAGATTATAGTATGTAGTTGGTGACTCCTTGATTAGATCTTAAGGTTGATTAATGGTAAAGATAGGAAGAAGTATCATTCTTGTGGTTATAGAATATCAAATCTTGTGTCTTAGACTAGTATAATCCTGTTATTGTACCTTGCACCTTTGTGATAGGAATGAATGAAATAACAACTTGTGTTTATCCTCAGAAGTATGTATCTACCCATAACCTTATGATAATCATAGGTTCTGAAGAATGATTAGAATATGTTAGATGATGAAGTGTAGTTAGAGGGTGGTTGTTAAACTAGAAATTGTCAGTTGTATTGCTAAGGATAGAGTATTCTTATTTCATACATATTTTATGTATGTTTCATGTAAAAGAATTCATATTTGAATGAGGCTTATGTTTAAAACTATGCCTTACCTACTCTCTAAGCCTAGATTGGATGGATGACAAGTTCATACAATGTTATGCAGGTATTTCTCACTAAAAAGGTACCTATGTGCTAGTTCTTTCAATATATGTCAAGTGTCCTTTGTTTTGTGTTTATGCACCCCTTTGTAGAAATATATGTATATTCCTTTGTGCCTGTAAGATTCAGTTGATAAGCGTATCCCTTTCCATAAAAAATATTATATGTTCAAATTTAGTTCAATCCAAGGACTCGATCCAGTTTTATTTCTCTTGCACTAATATTCCTTATCATTGAGTGGCTTCGTAGTACGAGGAAGTTCTTATGCAGTACCATTATTTATATCACCTTCCACAAATCCATTAATGAGCCTTTATGTTAGAAGCATTAAGCGGTAGAAGCCTCTCCATCAACTTTACTTCCTCGTAAGTTGCATGTAGCACGTATCATTGCGTGAATTCCATTAAGTGTTGTCATATTTTATATGGATGGTTTTATGAAATTTTAGGTGATTAGGTAGCTTCTCCGTAAGTAGTGCATGTTGTTTCAATGGTTAATAAGTCGTTTCTCGTTATAAATTTCCTTAGTGTCAGCTTAAATCCTTCATTCAAGGAAGGATGATCCCAAGAGGGAGATAAGGAAAGATACCTAAATTGGAGTAAAAATTTAAACCATTAAACTTATGTGCTTAATTATAGATGCTATGAATTTTCACTTTTTCCTAGGTGATAAAAATCACTTCTAACATGTAGAAACAATCTTTTAACATTACTCAAGTTCATATAAAACTCCTAGTGCAACAAACCGCGTGTCAATTTAATTTCAGCAAAAACATTATGACTACTTTAGTAAGCACACCGTTAGAAATTGTGACACATTGAGCAATTTATGCAGAGAACAAATAAGAGAGGGTAGGCACCCCAGGAGCCATTTCACAGTGGATAACTTGGCGCATTAAGAGTCATGACACGGTTAGTAACACGCCTAGGCCTATTTTTGTGAAAATTTCACCTATTTTTGCAATGTTATTTTTGACATTTACCCTACTAATCCTGATATGGTTCGTAATACGAGGCACACGAAACACAAGGGAGAAAGAAATAAATAGAAAAGATATGCGGAAATTCACAATAAAATCACCGGTTTATGAACAACAAGGGACTGGTTACCCTCACCTTTCAATTGAACCTGTGAATCACATAAAACCCCAAATACACAATCAACGGAAATCATAATTGATTCCAGAAAACAAAAAATCCTTCGATTAATTGTTGAAAAGAAGTTACAGTAGCAACTAAGGGAATCCACCCTTAATTACACACTACTAACTATGCTAAATTACGACTAATACTAAACTACGGTAGAAA